>JAABNY020000040.1:7369397-7385634 GCA_015164015.2 Brevimyrus niger | reverse complement strand
AGAGTACAGCACTGCTTAACACTATTACAGAGTACACTAACACTAATCAGAGTACAGCACTGCTTAACACTATTACAGAGTACACTAACACTAATCAGAGTACAGCACTGCTTAACACTATTACAATAACGACAGAACAAACCAACAAGCTCTTGTCACGTTATAGCTGCATAGTTAGAGGCTGCAGCAGTGCTGCAAAAAAATTAAAAAACAGACCACTGTGAAACGAAGTAATTTCAGCCTGCATAACAACTCAGCATTTTCTGTACATCTCACTTATTCGCTAATTATCTTCTCAGTGGATGTCAACTTAGTGACTAGATCTTGAACTGAAAACTTAATTGCTCTTTTCTAACCAGTTAGCTAAACTTCTCATGATAATGGAATAATTTTCTCTAGATCTTAAGTAAACAAATGTAATTTTTTATTTTATGATTTTGGAAGTATGTGACATGGCTAATGGGGAAGAATTTGTTCCATAAAAAAAAAACTGGATTCTACTTCAATTGAGTGGAAATGGTTTGAATTTGCACAATCTGACATGGACCAATGTACACTGTAAATAACAAATTTCATGAAGATGCCATTCGTACAACAGGTGGCACAATCTTTCTGACCACCTGAAATACAAGGACCCGACAACATGCAGAGTATCTGGTTATGTGCTCATATTATAATGCTACAAACAGTGTTTCTTGTTAGCAAAGAATTGCTGCTTACGTAGCGTAATTGTCATTACTACATACATTCCAATTTGGTTGGTTTATATAATGGATTGTGATTCAAACCAAAAATATTGTGATATAACTTTTCCGCCATATCACTCACTCCTAGTCACACCAAATATGGCAGCCGACAGAATGAAATATTCAAACACATCTGCAGCCATGTGTCCCGGAACATTACTGCCACATTCACTGATGTGGTGGGACAGCCAACTTGGCTAATAAGCGCTACCATGTGAAGTGAAGCGTGTACTTTCAGGTGCTATTTCAGGTGCTACTAAACAATAAGAAGCAGTAAAAAAAAAAAAAAAAAAAAAACACAAAAAAACAGATAATGGGTTTTGAAGGATAAGCAAAGACACAGTCATTTGCGTTAAGGAAGATTCTCAGAACTTATCTAGAAGTATCGTTTCATAATCACTGAACCCTTGTCTGCTTCCCCTTATGTGTGTAGATATCTTTTGCTAGAAATGTAGTGAGATTTAAAGATAATTTGAGATGCCTCAAAGGATGAGTGTGCTTTAAGCTTATGCAGGTGTGAAACATAATAACATCTACAATGCTGCTGATCATATCAATTTCTCTATAATAGCTTTATAAAATTGGGGTGATACACTTTAACTCAACTGTAATGCCATGGCCCAAGGTTCAAAGCTTGCACCAAATTTGTACTTTATCTGGTAAGTTATTTGATTTACTTATTTGGCAGATTTTTTTCATCCAAATAGCATACGATTGAGAAAGTAGGGCCAGCCAGTCCCTGGAGCAATTGGGGTCAAGGGCGTAACTCAAGGGCCCAACTGTAAAATCACTCTGTTAACCAGGAGATTTGAACTGGTGACCTTCTGATCACTGGCAAAGGGTTCTAATACACTTAGCCACACACCGCCCTTAGGATGCATTTTCCCCCTTCATTTGCCAAGGTTTCCTCTCGCAGTCCAAACCATTATTCGGGTAACCATAATTTGCTCTTATAGTGCAGGAAGATGCGTGTGTGTGTTATTATTACCAATGACCAAATGTTCCCCATAATGTAATAAACACCTGTTATTTTGACATTGTGGGAACCTGAATACAATCATAAAAGTTTGGTTACATATGGTTAAGGTTTGGGCTGGGTAGGGGCTATGGTCGTCGTGATTAGAGTTTTCCTCCATAGAAATGAATGGCGAGTACCTACAAACAAAAACCTGTGTGTGTGTATGTGTATGCATTAGTGCCCCAAGATAGTTTGGAATTTCCTTCAGAGTATAAACAGCTATATACCCCCGAGAGCTGTGTGACACTGACTGGATAAGTAGTTACTGAGGGGAAAAAAAAAAACGATAGAAGATCGGAAGCAAGACCTGGTGAAGCTTCCTCCATCAAAACATAAATCCATATGTTACTGTAAACGGAGCAGCAAGCTCTGGTAGTCAAGCTAGTCTGGAACATGCATATACAAGTGATAGCTTTTCCCTGGAGAGCACCGAGCCAGAAGTGAAACAGTCTTATTAGAAGACTCCCCAACAGTGACAATGTGTGCAACCTCTCAAAAAGTGTTATAACTGGTTATATGAGTTAATAAACCCACGCCTTAACTCCAGGTGACTCTAAGTCATCATCACTCTGGCTCGTCAGCAGGGGTGATAAGACTGCTCACCAGAAACTTTTTGGACCAGGGCCCCCACTGGGCGATTCTAGTCTCCAGATCTACTGAGGGGGGGGGGGGGGGGGGGGAGTGTAGGGCACAGTGACCCACAACCTCCACTGCTAGCTGCCCCTCTCATTTAAGTGCATTCTGGGTAGGCCAGAAAGCTGCTGAAGGCACACTACTTTCCAGAGGTGGCTTTCAGGACCTCCCAATGATTTATTGACCTGCGACTGAGCCAAGTCTGGAAACTACATTAGATCTCAGATGATTAAAAGTTTGATTCTTAATATTTTCTTTACCAAGTGGTGCCTTTGTGAAATGTTAAATTGCCAGTGGGGGCGAAAAAAGCACAGCGGGCTTTAATATGCCTGAAACTCCTAGAGTGTGTTTCCTTTTTTCCTTTTTCAACGGGGGTCAGTGCAGTGAATTCTCAGGTCACGCACAAAGACAGACAGACACACACACACAAACATAATCGCAAAATCCGCCCACCTTCCCCGCCCACGGATCGAGTTAAAGGCATTTAAACCGTGATACATATGCTGTGAAGATAATGTCAGTCCTGAGGCGCTGACAAATGGAACAAACTCACTCACCATCTCGTTCCCGAACAAGATGTCGACAAATGGCATGACCTTCATCAAGGGCTCCTTGAAGAACGTACTGATGAACGGGGCTGAGAGGTTCAAGCAGAAGATCTTGTTGTTGTCGGACGCATGCTTGGCCACCTTCATGATGGACTCCGGGGACACTGTCAGGAAAAAGCCCTGAAAGGAAATAGCAATTTCCCCATATTTGTGAGAGCTAAAGACTTTCAGTGTGAACAAGACACATAATGACAAAGGTCCTCAGCGCATTAGTACACTGCATATTTAATGCAAGGTCAAATACATATAGATCAACGTAGACCTCTTGCAAAAACCATAATGAACACCCAAATGAGACAATAAATAAAAAATGGAAGACTTTTCAAAACAAAAATGATACCTGCAACACATTCCAAATTATTTTACAAAATCAAATGTTTTATTCGCTCATCATCCCTAAAGACTTCATTAGAGTCTGCATGTACGCATCTTAAATACTATTTTAAATCATTAATAATGGGATCAATGTTAAATGGAAAAAAAAAAAAAAAGTCCAGACATGTAATTTTCCACCCAGCTGAAAGAACGTCCTGAAAAAAGCATTCAAGACAAGAGCGATGGCTGAGGTCCAGGGCCTGTACTGAAGGAAGCACCGTGCTCGTATCGGATTATGTACAAAACAAAAGTCCTGTCTGGACTCTCCTTACTTGGAAACAAGAGAGGTTGCTCTCTGCATTGTGTGAATGAATACAAATCAGGTAAGAAATACCCTTTGTATTTCAACTGGAAATCCGAAACGACACCCCAATGCCAAGTACACAAAACTCCCCTTTTGATACTGATCTTCCTAACCTTGTTTTAGCTACACAATTATTCGTAATAGCTTTGCATCAATGGGGGGAAAAAAAAACACTCACTGGATACATGTGTACAATGCCAAAGCATTCCTAGCGCAAACTGTGACGAACCCCCTCGATGTATTAACATCTATAAAATTACAGAATTTCATATAAATGCGGGATACTTCGAAATGCTTCTATGTGTGGCACGAAAATGGCTTTTGATTACGTTGCAGTTTGCTGTAGGCCAAAGTTGATTTGCTTTGTTACATGACTGTAAATTCGTATACCAGTGCTGCCATAAATACAGCAGAGGCTCACCTCCAGCGCATGGCCAATCACCGATCCTGACATTTTTCTCTAAGATGCTGTCAGTCTATTAAAGGGAAACGCTGCTCCCCCCCCCCCCCCTTTTCAGATCAATACCAGCTTTTTATGTTGCCGGAGACGAGCATTTGTAGGTCCTGCATTACTGCCTCTGATCAAAGGGCAGAGCATCTATTTAATTTCCAGGGGGTTGTTGAACTTTAAAAACACATTCTGCATAGACTTTTTAATTAAAAGAGCACTATAATGTTGTCTAACATTACAATACATCACAGAACATCAATAACAAAACACTGACAAAACTAGTTCCGTAAGTGATGTTTTTAGGGATTAAAATTCCAGATTCTGACACATTAAAGCTTGAGGAAAAAAATATATATACACATACTGTACGCTGACTCCTTTTCAGCAAGGTCAGCTGAATTTATTTACACAAATTTAGTGCTTAGGCACCCATATGTGGTCACCATGTAGAACCATAGCCGTTTCCCGCATTATCGTATTGATATAAAGGCCATCCTCATCTTTTGCTACGTTCTGCGCTGCATTCTTCAAGTCATCAACACACTTCAGCTTTGATGCCGAGGAATTGGAAAACACAATCCCTGCACATTACAGCTTTTGTGTTTCTGTGTTTGAAGTCCGAGGAATGCTCGGGGCAGACCTTTCATAAAAATAATGTACGTCTTTTGAAAGTTATAAGCTTTGTGACTTCAGCGACTGCTGGGTAAGGAGCCCAGGTCTTATGAAATTCCAAGGCCTATCATAAACCTGATTTTGTGGAACAGAAGCTGAATAAATCAAGTCTTTAGAGCTCAGGTAAAGATTGTGTGTCAGGAATAACAGATGTAATTTCTCCAGATGTCACAGAGTCTTACAGTAATGACTGTACGGTTTCCAGCTAAGGATCAAAGTGCTTACGGTACACTTTGTGTTGTTCAGTTGTGGCAAAGGATGTATTAAGTCATTCAGAGTCTGTTTTGCCGCTTCACACAACACGGTGGCGAACTTCAACCAAGGTCATTTGAATTTTGGGCGGAAGGTTATGTAATGAATGCTTTCGCAGGACTCTGCAGTTACACTACAAAATCATTCACGAATTAACACTAAACTAAAGTTGAAACTCACTTAATAGGACATCAATGCTAATTGCACTCAGGGCTGTCCTCCTGGGGGTGTTCTGACATCAGAATATCCGTGTTACACAGATGAATGAGCTCACATGACTAAAAATATACCAGGCATCTGAAGAGTGAAAGTGTTCTATTTTAGTAAGAGTATTTTTCTGTGTATTGCCAGTGGAGGTTATGAAAAGTAAACTTTAGTGACTGAGTTCATTTTGACTCCTGTATGCCCTTTGTTCATAATACAGTTTTATGATGGACAGTGTCACAGTTTCAGAACTTGAAATATTTAAAGTCTTTCTTGGGGGGGGGGGGGGGGGGGGGGGCACACCAAGCTTCATAACATTTTGCGGCATCAACTGTAGACAGACGTCTATTTTGTCATGTAAACTGTACACGTTTGAAGTACAAGTTCCAATTTATACAACACGAATGATCATATTTTGTTAAAATAGGGATTATACTTTTATAATAGTCCAAATATAATGACATAGGGATTATACTTCTATAATAGTCCAAATATAATTTTAGGCAAACTGTATACATAATATATAATCAATATTATCATATTTTTATATTATAATTAGTGCTGTCAAACGATTAAAATTTTAAATCAGATTAATCACAGGGTTGCTGTGAATTAATTTAGATTAATCACAATTAAATACCATTAATCTTTAATCGTGATTAATCTCATTTCATTTTGTATGAGCAAACAGACGAAAAAAAAAGGGAATATGTATGCACTTAACATGTTTACTGAACATCTTGAACACGACTCGGATGCATTCCATTTGCCACAAAAGTGCAATACCATGGACCCATATCAAAAAGCAAGATTTTTTTGCTTAGCCGGACAACTTGTCGGATTTAAGGTACCTCAGTTTAAATGGTCTTTATATTCGTTCACGTACAATTAGCCCGTACTGCTGTAAATCCGACAAATAATTGACTAATCATGAAATCCAATTCTAGTACGGTTAATTGCCATTGTTAGCAATATCAGTTGAAAACACATTACACGCATTACATATAATACTCTGTAGCAACACATCCACAGATAAGTTGTACAGTATAGTTTGTGCGACTGATTTAATGAGCCACAAATGAGACGTAGTGCTTAAACAGTATAAAACTACAACTTTTCCTTCTGTTGATAAAAGACGCAGCCATCTTGGATTCTGAACTCGGGATCCTCTGTGCTGCTAAGAGATATTTCTCGGATCTCGGAGAAATGTCGTCACTTGTGCATGTTGTCACTTCCGGCTTCAAAACTGGAATCCGACTCAGAATACGAGTTCCCAGGGCAAATGGAACGCACCAAAACTGCCCAAAATGGGTTGACAGAGACATTTCAGAGATTTTGAGTCATTCTGCACTGCAGATGGGTTAATCGCGTTAAAAACGTAATGATGATCATGGATTAATCCGTGTTAACCCGTTAATTTTGACAGCCCTAAATATAATATTATTTAGTCACATTATTATGATTATTATCACCATCATGACTGTGTACTGATTACTGCTTATAGAAATTGACTGCTTATACATAGACGGGTGGATTTTTATTATAATTATTAATAGTTAGCAGGCTACAAGTTCACAAAGCAATACCTATTTTAACAGTTAATTAGAGAAGCAATTAAAGTAATTTCAAGTGGTCCATTAAGAAATGTTATCTTGCAACACTTCAGTTAGTTGTCAACCCTTCACTGCGACGCCACCTACCAATAGGGGCCTTCACCTTAGAGTCAGTATCATCACGAATTCGCCATCGTCATACACGCTCATCAAACAGAAGTAACAAAAGCAGGAAATGACCTCGACAGTACCTGCATTCTGACTGGCTGGCTGAGATGAATGCTTGGTTCCTCATGCATCCAGGAGATCATTTCATTTGGAAAACTGGCGCCGCGTAAACTAATACGAAAGTACTACAAATTCCTAAAAATACACAATAAAAGGTCTAAACCTTTAGAACAGATCCATGTTAATTCTAGCCAAATATCTGGAGCATGAGGACATGTGTGTACCCATACTCTATAATGAATGAGCAGTAACGAACGTCCGCTTTTACTTCTGTAAATCATCTATATTACGTGCAGCTCTGACATTCGTACTCATTTTTCTTAAATTCATGTTTGTTTACAGAAAGGTTCCTCAAAGCTGCAATTACTTTCCCCACGAGGAGCTTTATTCTGTTTTGATAAATGTCTTCCAGATTGTCCGGGTTTAGTATGTCTATTAAAGTCACTCACCAGCAGGTTTCGGCATCTCATTACCTCAGGCGAGCTCCCCCGACATGCGCTGAGGTAGACAGACTTCATTATGCGGAATCATATGGAGCTACACTGATTAAGGTCATATGTTATCACACACTGGTATCCTCTTCCAGCTTTGCAAAATCATACCACACGAAGATCAATATCTTAAGGTGGGGGGGGATTTATTAACGCAGTTTGAGTCTCTGTCTTAACGGGTACCTTAAATTTGCTTGTGGCACAAACACAGATCTCATTTTGTAGAATCAAAAAGCCCATAGCAGCTAGTCTCAGTGGTTCTGCTCTAAAACACAAAGAAGGGAATCGTATGTCCTTGTGAAGTACAAAGTAAATTAACATTTTTACATTAAAAAATACCATCCGGTTACATGGGGGATGAAAGCAATTTAGAGAAAATAAAGTTCCGTATATACTTCCGTTATAGAGGAATGAATACAAAATATGTGCTACAGTTGTTTTGTTAAAGCAGCTGATTTATTTCTCACTTGAGAACAAGGTCAGTTGGTTTTATTTAAACACAAGTTCAATTAAGCTGATGGGACAGACAATAAATCTGTTTCAATAAAAAGGGCAGCATCATTCAACATGCCAGTGAGTGTAAAGTATGTCCAAATCTCTGGATTTTTCAGAGTGTAACTGTACAGATAACATCTGTCGTGTCTTTTCATAACATCAGGTATTCATGTACAACACAGCCTTAACAGAAATTCGGGACTTCATACAGGTGAATGGACAAAAGGCAGTCAAATTTAAATAAAGCCGCCTTTGTACTACGTGGCCACCAGTTAGCCATTGCAATAGAGGTTTACAATGAGAATCAAAATATCTGAAAAACAGAGGGGGGGGGATACATTAGATATTTAAGTAAAAACAGAAGCACAACACATATAGGAGAGAAATGCTTAATAATTCTTAAAAATGGAAAATCACCCCACAAAGTCATTAAATGACTGAACATCCAAGGGTTAGACCATCATGCCAAGAATCAGACCTACAAACAAACTCCTGCAGAGAAGGTCTTTACTCCTCATATCAATAACAGTTCAAAAGTACAAATATATACCAGCAGAGTAAAGCATAAAAATTCAGGAAAGTAACTGTCTGTGAGTTAAAGACCCGGTACAGCCTACTAGCTAATTGCCAGTTCTACTTGTTTTAGTAATCATGTGTCCAATAGACAATAGACCCTCAGAATGAGAAAACAAATTAGAATTAGATCAGCCTCTATAATGTTATTAATCACCTAAATAATTTTTGTTAGGAAGAAATTTTGTTGTGTTCATTAATGGGTTGACTGCATAGGAAAAAAAAAATACACTGTGGTAATTTGTTCTCAACCCTTCCACCCCGTCAACCTACCCAATAGGGGAAAGGGGGGGGAAAAAAAACCACAAGTTGAATTTTATATGAAAGTGAGGATCTGACTTCTTAAATGTCAGACACCTGGAAACTTATACACATGTTCCAGATAATGAAACTCACATCACAGGCCACATTAAAATTTACACTGCGTACATGCAACATACATGCTGTTCATAAAGCACCATGAATTACACTGATTGATGTGAAACACAAATTTCATACATCTTTATTAACCTCTGCAGCCAAACCAAAGGAATTGGGAATGCTTGGCAGTCATTAAATTGAACTATGGCAGCCTGCTCTGGAATACCATTAACCACAGTTAGGACTCAGAGCTCATTCCTGGAATTGTTACTCGACTTGAGCTACCACAGCTTAACTATATCGTTCACAGAAACTGGGTTTCAGGGGTCAACCTGCACAGTGTGTAAAAATTCTATAAGGTGGGGAAAAAAATGCAATTGCCTTAAAGCAACTCTCTCATTTCATAATCTATCTGCTGCGGTCCGTTATTGATGGTTGGATCCGATGATTTATTAATTGTATCATATGCGCTACGCGAAACAAATCTCAGATCAATGGCGAGAGTGTAAATTGTGTTCCATGCAAGCCCTTTACTGTATATTTCAGGACTCTAAATTGTCTCCGTGATGCTCCTGCATGTTAACCAGTCTGCCTGGAACTGACACAACGTACCGCACATATAAAACAGCTGCTTCAAATTGCTATCAGCCGTGGTCAGGGCGCGGCTAAACCTCAAACACGCTACTCCGCAGCATTTTATAACGCTCGGCTATTGTAATCTTTATATAGTAAACAAAGAATGCGTAATTTACACAAATAAAAGAATTTATATTCTTTTCTTATGATAAATTTCTGCTGTGTGTGTGTTGAATAAGTGATTATTGAAAATAGATCTGTGGATCTTATTAGTATGTGCTCCAAAAAGGAAGGCATTTCATTTTAAACAAAACAAAACAATCAGGATGAATAGCAATTGCATGTAGAGCGTACAGATACACACTAAGGCTGCATCAGTACCTAATTAATTAAATTATAATATAAATGTACACGGAGCGTTTTCCTCGCTTATACGCCATAAAATGAGAGCTATCATATTCACATCTGATGGCATTTTTACAGGAATCGATTTACTTAGGACACAGCGTATCCTTCATCCTGGAAATTAACGTGTAAAGGAATGAGATACTACAAATATATGTAATCAGCAATTTAGCAATAATCTCTATAAATAAATAATCAGTGGTGCCATTAGCCATGACATCCGTCCCAGCGCTGTGCGGATACCCAACCGGCAGCGCAATCGTCCGATCGCATCTCTCATGCAGAGGTCTGCTAACCTTGCGTGTTCAGACCGAACGGACGGGCAAAGAAGGATCTGAAACTTTAATTTGCACTGCTGCTGGAGAAGCGCCGTCACCGTGGCCTGTGGCACATTAGCCGCACACCAGCAAAAAGAAAAAAAAAAGGTGTGAAAGCGCCAACCCAGGAATGTTAACCCTGTCGGGGAGGTTAAAGGTGGCCAGCCGCTAAATACAGGGGGAGTTTACGTAATTAGCGCAGAATCTCACTAATGTTTGCTGTGCGACATGCTCTCGCTGCTCTTTGGGTCTGTGGCCTGTGCTCTCTCCCGTAGTGTTTGGGAAAAGGGAAAAGGGAAGAGGGGAAAGGGGGGGGGGAGAAAAAGAAGAAAAAAAAAAAAAACGTGCTGGATAAAGTTACAGACTGGGCCGAGAGGGAGAAAGGAAGAAAAAAAACCACCAAGGAATGTACTTAGGATTTAAAACAGACAACTTTCGGAGCCAAGAGACTCCAAATGCCAGTACTGGTCCACATAATTCAGCGCATAACCTAGCCTCAGACTCGCGCTGTGTAAAAGCAACATATGCTAACCCAAAGAAAATTCAAGAAAGTTTCATGTATATGAAAATGCTTATGGATTTTTTTTTTAAAAACTCAGTTTTAGACGAACTGGTACAAAGCAGACATTGTTAGTACTTGGGGATATTTTCAAGTGCAGACTTTGTGACTGACTTTGACGTAAAGGAAGCTGTTTCTTACTGGTTTGTGGAACTGGGACTGACAAAACCACACACTTTCGTTCAGTTTGCATATAATTAATACCTGCACAAACACCCCCAGAAATATTTGACTCTCATTTCCTCATTCGGCCGCAGTTACAATCGTAGCTTATTATGGAGGCTCGATGGACGCATGAGGGTGGAGGTACAAGTCAGCTCAGAGCAGACAGGTTGAGATATTGCTGCCATTTTTTTTGTTAAGAATGCCAGGGGGGGGGGGTTGGTGGATGGAAAATGTTGCCTGAGTAACAAGAAACAGTCTGCTAATCCCACCTATATAGAAACAGATGTTGAAACTTTCTTCAAAAAAGCTAAACTATGAGGGCACATTTAAAGGGGGGTATGAACCTCGTTAGAGAGAAGCGACATTGTTCTCAAACGCCTCAGTAAAATCAAGATATTCTTTCCCCTGCTTCAGTAATTTGCACTGCCTTGACTTTTAATGCACTTCATTAACGCGGCATGGTACACAGAAGATGGCACATCTCTCTACACATAACAACGTGCCGTTAGGTGTTGGGTCTTCACAGGAAACAGGAAGTACACCTTTGTCACCTGTCATTTCCCGATGACGCCAACCTTGCTTGTTAGGCAGTCAAAAAAGGGTTAGTTAAAGTACATTCAGGTGAGAAAAAGCTATTTTGCTCTCGCTAATGAATTCAAAACAAATAAAGGATTATTGTTCACGATATTGTGAATGCTTAACACAAATTCCCCAGTAAATGGCTATATAACTAGTGCTTTGAAACACTGTACTATGGAAGGAAAGCCCAGATGCACACCCTTGCCGCAATAATCAAGCGTAATGGTGGAGTGGAGCCGCGGATGGGGGATACTTTTCTGCATCGGGGCCGAGATGATTTAATACCACAAATTCCGCTCTCCACCAAATCTACAAATGACCGTCGGACCATTTAAAATGCAAATGGATCAAACAGCAAGACAATGAAATGGTCGCATGTGCACATCAGAACAGCTGAAGAACAAATACTGCACCTCTAAAGTGACCTAATCCAGAGTTAAACCCATTTAAGGTTGTGGCAAGAACTGAAATGAGCATTTCATGCTCATAAATCAACAAATTCCCAGAATCAAAGCAGTTTTACGTGGAAGGGCAGGCGAGAATTCCACAGTGACACCGTCAGAGACTGATCAATATCTACAGGAAATGTCAGGATGTAGTCACTACAGCTAAAGGGGGCACAACGAATTATTGGGTGCATGGGGACAATTACTTTATCATACGGGAGGGCTGGGTGTTGCACAACGGTACAAAATAAATGACATGATCATTCTTGCACTCGGGTTCCCTTCTTTTGAACGACGTGAACATGCAGAACATCAAAAAGGTGGCAAGTACTTTATCATGGTGCTGCATATTGCAATAAATACAATGATTTATATCAATTCCATGTTCCATTAAATAATAGTTCATTACAATATTACTTTTGACAAATGGCCTGTCAGCATTTCTTAAAAAGGTGAAGCGCACCTTACGGCTGGTAATGTTTTGGTGATTAAAGAAACAACAAATGAGAATTAGTAGCATTTATGAATTGGAAACTTTTTAAATGTCAAAAACTTTAAGATGGCGGCTGGAAAATATACTCTTTGGGAGGCGATTCTAAGACAGTCCTGTAATATTTTGACTTCACACGATGGCAATGCGTTCCATAAACTAAACCTATATATTTCAACTAACTAAATGGATATTGTCTAAGACCCCCTGTTTCATACTAAATCAGTGACTAGTTTTTGCCTTGTTTTCTGTCCATGGTCCGAGTGAGAATATTTAAACGTTTATATGGTCTTTACAAGCTATTATTCTATTCTGCACACTTTATAGTGATACTCAGAAAGATGAATTGGTTTTTAATCCTTTGACAGCTATGTCATGTGGACCAGCATTTCAGAATTTTGTGTGGAATCTGACACTGCACAGCTATCTGTTTTTTTACATGACACCGAATGCAGACTGTCAAATTAATGAATTTTTTGAGTTATTCATCCCAAACATCCTCAAATCCATATTTTGGACACAATAAAATTCATACACATCAGAGGTGGATTTAGTAATGTGTCCGGCTGAATGAACCGGTCCCTAATTTGAAAAAATTATTTGTCCGCACAAACCTAGACACAGACTAAGGGTTCTGTCAGACATATTGTATCTACATTGTACTAAGATACGGTTTTATTATGACCAAGAATACATATTGGTAAAAATATCAGCAAGACTTGTGAAGTTTCTTCACATGAATACATCTTTCAAGGAGACAACCACATTGAGAGTTGGGGCCCACAGACCAGGACCTCCAGGCTGCGATTGCAGAAATCATCTTGGACGGCTGCTGTGTATCTACCTCCAGTCTTGCTTGTAACTGTTCTGTCACAGACATTTAAACAAGCAGTCTGTCACTGCGGTACAATCGTCTGTCTAATGAATATCACCATACTGAAAAATGTGCTCGTAACCATACAAGTCGATGAATCACACTCGGTCTTGGTCGAGGGACTAAAATAACAAAGCCAGAACTGAAGCCTTCAGCGGCAGAAATGGACAGTTAATTTGATCTATACTTCCCTCGTAAAGTCTAAGAGCTCCTAAAGTAGCATGCCTCTCACTCTTAACGGCTTCTTTAAATCCCCTAATTATTGTAAACAGCATGTAAACAATTCTATATGCTTGTATACAATGTTGTAACAACTCACCGCTGATGAGCTGCACCCAGTACTTCAGGCTGGGATGTAACAAATAAAATATACACCCCAAACATTAAGCATGTAATGCTTAGTTCTCAAAAAAAAAAAAAAAGAATAATTCATACAAAGCAGTTAATTGATGATTCATAACTACTTTAATAAAAAAATAAACATCTCAAGGCTACTATAATGTGACAATCCCAGATGAAAACGTCTACCACAGATTTGAAAACAATGACTCCTGGCTGAGATAAGAATAACAGAAGGCTATTTAACCAATAGGAGGTTAGTCATCTGAAGATATACGTCTCATTATAACCCCATAAACGAATTGTCAAATTTTCACCAAAGCTGTGATAGCAGAACACAAATGTGTTTTTAGTTTCTCAACCTGACTGTGAATTGAAATGATATGACTGAACTCTGCGCATGTAATCTGAAAATTGAATAAATTACCCACAGCGTAGAAATAACGTATGCTAAAATGAGTGTTAATTACAGTCGTGGGAGGTAAAACTGTAGTATTGTGCTTTTGTCAAAAGTATACAGATTTCGCTAAACAAATGCAATTTTCCTTTCAAAAGGAGATACTTATGCAACCATATCATTACATTTCGTATCTGATCATGTCTTCCCGACTTCCAGCAGACGTTTTGAACACTATGCAATCAACACCACAACAAATAATACAAAAGCAGCCTTTACATTATTTATTGCAAATCAGAATTTAGCAGAAAACAGACCCACACACACAGACAAAGAGCAAATACTGAATAAATTCATATACAGCTATATAAATGCAAAATGTAATTCAGCATGCTAGTCAGGTCTTAGAAAGTCATTCTTATGCTGAACTAGAGGATGGAATATGACACTAAATGTAAACATCATAAGTGAAGACTGCAGGAGAAAAGTCAATGAAGCACTGATATTAATTTATAATCGAGCTTTCAATGCAGCACCAAATATGCTTTGGTTACACATTACACAATTTTAGATTTATCATTATAATGATTTTATTTTGTCTATATTTATGTATAATTGATTGCTTATAAAAAGTCTTTTTTGGACCTGTCTTTATCAGATATATTCCGAATGTGCAACGTAATAACCAGACAAAGCAGCAGGGGATTAAAAATCATAATAAAAAGTTGTTCTTGGCCAAAACTATAAAATAAAATGTGGCAATAGTGTGTTAACAGGTTTTAAAGATCATATTCATGCTATTTGTTAACCTCCAACCCAACCAACTGACTGATCTCATAATTATTGTTCCAGGTCAGGATTAACACATCTGCTTTTACTCATAGTTTAACTAAGGGCCACTTACAGTCCGTGTGATCGCGGTATCGTAATCATTTCCAAATTAGGAGAGCAGCTATTCGGCCCAAACAGCCTATATGGGGCCCAAGAAAGACCAAGCACTTTAAAAGCTTTGCTCTGTAGGAGCAAGGTAAGTTCCTAATTGGTTGGGGTGGGGGTGGGGGTGGGAGAGCTATGTAAGTCAACAAAATCTGATCGATGAAGAGGATTATATTAGAGGGAGCCCTTGGTCTGCGGCCAAGAAGAGCAAGCGCTAGGGCCCAATCTTTTCAGCTGAAAATAATCAAAGGGCTAACTGAAGACTACATGGCTGAAGAGCCACATTTGTGCAGGAGGGGAAAAAAAACACATCAGCTATTGATTGGCCAGACCAAGGTAATTAGAACAGTTGTCAAGGTGACAGGACACATGCCCTTAACACTGAAGAAATATATCTTTGTTTTACACTGAGTGAATTGGTGCTTGGTAAATGGCATCTTTTTATTTATTTATTTATTTTTTAAACCAGTAGAGTGCAAACACTCATTAAGCCAAAAAGGTGCACTGTGAGCAGGGTCAAAATACCAGTTATAAATGTCTGAAATTTACTGAACACATCAGGTAGTATCACACAAATCCTGTACTTCATTTAACGGATAGCTAAATATTTTTAAAGAACAAACTATTCAGCGTTATAAAAACATACAGAAATTAATTCTAATGAAACCTGAAAGAAGTATTTACAGAATAAATACTCTTTTCTCGCCGGAAGAGCTTGATGGGCCGAATTTCTTATGTTCTTATGTTTTTAACGGAATCTCCTGTTTAATAAGAACAGTTTCTCATCACAGAACAAAAAAGTCTAACGACAGCAGGAAGTTCATTTCATCCGTGTATGTAACCTCACCATCAATACTTAATGTGCCTTATTCATATGGATATCTCCTTTTAATAAAAGGAGTACATCACAGAATGAAAACATATTCACATTTCACTTTAAATTTTACAAGGTACTGTGTTTCAAGAGCTTATGCTAAGATGCTAACTGCTACATAAGCTAGCATGGAGCACAAGTATAGTAAATAGTGCACCTATCCACGCAACGTGAATAATTTCACTATCACAGACTGTTCACCTAATATGCCCTCATCCTCAGGAACAGCGGTCGAGTGATACACACACACACACACACACGCGCACACAGGATATTTGCACTTCCATTCAGCATTTGCAATTCGCATAAACCACTTA
>JAABNY020000040.1:7357101-7369297 GCA_015164015.2 Brevimyrus niger | reverse complement strand
ACACACACACACACACACACGCGCACACAGGATATTTGCACTTCCATTCAGCATTTGCAATTCGCATAAACCACTTACAACCAATCTCTGCTGAGGAAAGCGCAACATCGAGGAAGCTTAGAGTCCCTACAGCCAAGAAAGGTCTCAGCTCCCCTGTGCTGGACTTCCTATCCCTTTCAGGAGATGTGAAATGAAGGTTTCTTCCATTGCCTCTTAATCCATGTAAAAGCACCCAAAGAGTAAATCCTGTATTCTATTGACCGTTGATTTGCATAGACCCTCTTGAATATAGAGTTGAATGTTGAGAAACTGCTTTTTCAAAGTGGACTTTAAGGCTCAAAATATCAGTAGTTTGTATATCCTTGCGAGCACCATGGAACGGAAAATGCCAGCGACTGAGATCTGTCAGAGAAGCATCTACCTTAGTTTGTTTCCATTTGTTTCTTCTGTTAGCAAGCATTTATAAAACCAGAACGTACAGCATGATGGAAGCCACCTGTGGAAAAACACAGCTGGTGCCATTGTAATAAACACTGGAATTGGTCAAGATCAATAACTTTTCATTAGATAATAATTCACCCAGAGGTAGCCCGGAGAAAAAAACTCTAATCAGTGTAATAAGAAATACAAATAAATGACACTCATGACTGGAGTGAAAAGTTTGCATGTGTACTAATCATTTGTTAATCATTGATATGTAGTGGTCTTCCCAATCAGTTCTATAGCAATTAAAGATACAGACAGGTTCAAGTACCCCGTATAAGTGTGACTGAGGGATATAATTTACACCTAAGAGATAAATGATCTGGAATAAGCAGTTTCTCTCTTAACATTGAGTACTGAGAATCGTTCCTCTCAAGACCCCATAATCTCACCATAGAAATGACCTCCTATGGATATTTAATGTTGCTACAGCGTACAAGAGGCTCCTTAAAACTACTTTTTTTTTTCCTGGATGCCAAGTCTCCATCGGCCCTACACATATGGTGGCACAAAACCTTCAACTTGAAGAAGCCATGTAAATGTGAGTATGCAAAATAAAACCCCCCATAAACTAAAAAAAGGAACTTTCCATCAATGGTGCAGCGCCTTTCCATGAGAAGAGGAACAAGTAAACTAATAATATTTCCTCTTGATTTGTCCTCCTACCACTTCGGAGCTGGCAGTGAATTTCCCAAACCGATAAGGGCTTAGCCAGTGTAATCCTCCGAGGTTCCTGGCCTTATCTGGCACGCGAGGAAGAGAGAAACCCTCCAGTTCCTTCAAAGGCGACAGCGGCGGAATGCGGCGACGTGGGGCCGCCCGGCACGCTCGGCATGCTGGGAGGCGGTGCGGCCCGCGCGGGCGGGCGGGCGTGCGCACGCAGGAGGGACAGCCGTGGGATGTTTGCCGGACGTCTCCTGAAGAACGCTGATATAGCAGCACAGACAGGTAGCACTCTGAGGCAGCCGCGGCCCGTGATCCGTGTCCCAATTAGCCTGCGGTAGCTGCACTCGTGAAAGTGCAAGTCGAAGACGCGGCTTTGCCGTCCTATCAGTCAAATTAAGTTATTCGCATTGGAAATGTCAGCACTTAGCAAAGACGGCTGCTTGAAATTCATCTCTAACCAAGACTCTTCGATTAGCTTTTTCAGCTCTACTCTCTCACCCCACATTTTTTGGGTTTTTCATGTATTTTTTTTTTTCCCCCCCTCTAGCAGCAAAGGTTCCCACTAGGGACTGTTCATGTACAACCTGATCACAAGCCCAATTTCAGCCTGCTGCCCTAGAAATAGATATGGGAAGCTGGAGAGCAGATGGAAGCACTTTCCAAGTAGCATTTATATGTACAGCACTATGCAGGTACGTCAGAATCTTCTCAATTTACAAATAATGCCACATTGCATCGGAATTTCATTATCGGCGGAATTAAAATACAATGGTGGCAACACAACGGAAAACGCTCGCTGATGTTATCTGTCACTTGATTAAAAATAGAATATTGTCTTTGAAAAAGATGATCTAGTGTTGCAGTATCAGTGTTAACTGAAGATCAAAAGATCAATGACCAGCTAGACAGTTCTGTGGTCTTTGGCAGGTCATGTGTGGTACACGTGTCTGCATCTTCAAAGACGGCAGCGGGTGCTCTACATGTGTCAGGGCCTGGCCAACATGTGGGAACTTGGAGCTTGGCCGCTAGGATCTCTTGCAGATCCCCCCCACCCCCACCCACCCGCCTATACTTGGACTGCTTCTTGCTCGTGAACCTCCAGGGACCGTCTCCTTAGGGGCCATAGGAAATAATCGAGTTGACGGCAGAAATGTCCAGCTGCTCAGGCCGTACATTCGCAGGGATGCACGTTGATCAAACGGCAGAAAATTGCCTTGGCGAATATACCAGTCTGCAGCGCTGTACATGTGCATCAAGCTGTGTGTATGTGTGTGTCTGTGTGTGTTTCGGGGGTGCGGGTGGCGGAGGGGGGCGGGGGGGGTTCAAATTCCGAAACGGCAAAGGAAGGAACGAGAGGCCCCGACAAGTCAATCTGTGCAGAACAACCACAACAACAAAGATATCTGAAAACATATTTCCAAGGGTCAGAAATTCATGAAAAGACACAATAGATGTCAGGCCAGACTGCAGAGGACATCTTAAAAAAAAAAAATAAAATAAAAAAAAAATGACAAAACAGTACATCTTTCAAAGGGAGGCATCCCAAGGCAATTTGTGGGTCTCAATGAATAAAACTTCCTTCTATTCTCCATGGCCAACATCACGGCAGTGTTAAAGATCTCTGGAAAGATACAGAACCGTTCAGATCAATAAGCACATCTGTCCCATGTCCATGACAGGGTCACACAATTGCAATGTGAATTGCCTGCCTAACAAAAGGCCAATCTATATCTTGTCAGCATGGGGAAAAACACTGATGTGACTGTAGATTTAGAGCTATGAATGTTGTCCTTAAAGTTAATTGTGCCACTCGAAACATCTGTAATGGATGAAGCAAAGGAACTGAAATAAAACCTTGGATGTGTAGCTTTTTTTTAAATTTTTTTACAGAAGATTACATCAGACAAATAACCACACTGTCTAAAACGTTAGACAGTGGTGTCTGCTCTTAATCTGCCTGTCTGAAAAACGAGATTTATTATAGTAATTACATATATGTACTAAATATAGGGAGCTTCAGGAGTGAAGAAAAAAGGTTTGTGTACAAATACACATGCTACTCTGTGTAAAAATCCTATGCTTTGATGCGGAGGTGCATGATTTTCCGCCTTCGCTAATGGGAGTTAGCAAGCAGCAAGCCTTCGAATGCACCGACCTTTTACTGCGAGGACATGCACATCAAAGTTTCAGCTATAGTTTGAAATAATACTCAGGCAGCTGTTGCAAAATGGCTTGAAAATTAACTTCAATTCGGACCACATTGCCTAACTGAATGTTATTAACCAGAACTAATAAACCATTAAATAAAAACACACTGAACGATGGTTAATGCAGAGGGAAACAAATGCATCCAGTTTCAGATCATTGGCTTAATTCAGGATTGTAGTTCTAGTACAGATACATATCAGTACACATCGGCTGTGGTGACTGGGTGGTTTCACTTCAGAAATCCACACAACAATACTGAATGAAGGGCTTCATTCTTAAATAAAAGGCCTTGGTAATTCATACTGTTCACTGGAGTGCCGTGTGGGACGAGAAAACATCCACGGACTATAGTTGCGCTGGCCATTTCCGCTTTTCATAAAACTTCTCGCTTGTTTGAGCGCCGACTTAACCCGTAATGCGCTGCGTTAAAAGGCTCACTCGGACAAAGACATAAAAACACAAACCACAGACAGAATGACGCGAAGACGTGGAAGACCGGTTAACGGAGGAGGCCTGTGGAGTGTGCAGACCAGGGACGAGGCAGACGGGGGAAAAACATCGCGATGGAATGTTTACAGGACACACAGACCAGAGTCTCCAACAATCCAGACTAAACAGTACCATGTTTGGTCACTGCCTTGTTCAGATCACTGTAAACAATTTGTAAATATCTGAATATAAGCTGCACCCAAACTGCATTCATGTTGCTCGCTGCTGTGTCGTACAGTATTCTGTTGTACGCAACTATTTATGCTTTACGCCTGGAAAACTTCACACACACATTGTACATTGTACACAATACTGTATGCAATTTGTGTGTGTGTATATAATATATAAAATTGTGTGTGTGTAAATACACATACAGATATTTATGTATTGTGTAAATGTTTGTGTGTATGTACATGTGTATGTACATGTACATGTGTATATATAATATATGAAATTGTGTGTGTTTGTGTGTATACACATACAGATATTTATATATTGTGTCAATGTGTGTGTGTGTTTATATAGTATATAAAATTGTGTGTGTGTGTGGGTATACATGCACACTAGTATTAAAGCAGCAAAAGGTGTTATTACAGCACCCAACATATTCACTGGAAGTGACAGATGTGATATTTATAAGAAGAAGGAGCTTTGTATCACTATCAGCAAAGTATATTTTAAGGAAGTAGCAGATCGTAATATTAAATCATATGCTAGTTCTTCACAGGGATAATGAATAATTTGTTAGCTATCCAAGAATTATCCCAGGACAGGTGATGCGATGACAGCCAGACACAGTGTTGCTAGTAATCCAATTTTGAATCTTCGTTAAACAAAGAAAAACATGCTTGGAAAATTCTTTTATCCAGTGTGTCTTAGACATAACTTACATGGTACTCTTCCCATTCATAATGTTGGTGTTAAAAAAAAAAGGCAATGAAAAGTGAGTTCACCGCTCAAGGGTACAACAGCACCATCCCCAGAGATCTGACCAACATTTTGGTCACCTGTACAGTCCCAGCACATCTAGGGCTGCCCCCGTAACATATCCTGGTAATACCAGTGTTCAAAGAAGTTTGTTTAGTGCATGGCCAGTGGATATAATATTTCTCCAAATGCCCTTGAATATATTCTTCACATGCTGGACAATCCACGTCACTGGGCACAGACACCGTCTATGGGGACAGTGTGTGTGTGTGTGTGTGTGTGTGTGTGTGAATATCCAGACCAGAGGGCCTCTATATCGGGGCAGCAAGCTTTCGCTGGGTGCCTCATTAGCATCGACCGCCACTATTTCTCAAGGTCCGGCGAGATCGCAAACGCTCGCCGTAACGCGCAATCTGTCGTTTCGAATGTCGAGCCAAGCCGGTGCGACAGCGATCGGGGTTCTGAATGCGTTGGCGCAGTAAACAAAATCTAGGGCTAACTGACATGGCGCAAAGTATGTCACCTGCGCCTTGAGGGAACATGAACTCAGAGGACGAAGGGCCCGTGCTGCGGACACCTAGCTAGGAAGCCAGCGAGCACAAAATGCTTTTATTAGAGTCTTGACGAATTTAGGATGGCTGTTTGCGTAAATCAAGTTAAGTGCATCACGGATGAGGAATACCAACACGCATAATACACTGCGGTGTCTAACGTCTGCTGGTGCGGCGAGCGACTGTAGTAAACCGTACCACTTAAAACCTCATCCCTCACCCCGCATGGGAAGCTCGTCGTTCTTCAAAAATAACTGCACGGCACACCCAACAAAGAGATGGTACGGCTTAAACTCCACAACCCCTCTGCTTCTCTCCGCGCCTCATTAGTATATTCATTTTTGTATACACGAGTATACCCCGATTCACGACATATCATTTCGAGTTAAAATCATTAGGGAGTTTTACCTCACGACAATAATTCTGCTGATGTAACTACTATATTTATTTAAAATAATGCTTAAGCTGAATTGTTGCTTAAGACGGTCGTTATACTTTATGGAAACGCTCATCTAACCCACCCATGCATCCACCGTCCAACCACTTATCCTAGTCAAGGTTGTGGGGACTTCCTGAATACAGTGCAATACGAAATCAGTAGTAAAAAAAGACATTATAGCGGTCAGTGAAGCATATTAATGAATTTCCTTTCGATCGCTAAATATATATTTACTTTCAATTTGAATGGGGCTGATAAATCTGCCACTGCTTATTGTGATTTGAAGGCTCTGCCGTGGCTGAGGTCAACGTCCTGTCAAAATGCCAAACCTCTGAAAACACACGAGTACAATTCAAAGAACACCTACCGTCTAATCAATTTTTGTCCACTGGAGTTACTACCAACTGCCGTTTTCTAAATCCCATATAAGCATCACGGGTTCTATTCATTATTGTGACACATCATTTAGCATTATTATTCGGATCGATAAAATCAATTTCTGTATGTAAATGCAGAAACTATTCCCCTCACTACAGAATGGGAGAAATTTGGATTGTGTGACACACATACTGTTTGCTTCTCACTTTATATCCCTGGTCATTTACACTAGTATCAGATATATGATGAGCTTTGATGAAATTCAGTTATATTCTATTAAAATAGGAGCTGATTATAACTCGGTAAACCCTAGTGTCAGAAGGAGGTAAAAGGCACAAAGAAATGTCACCACCAATGCAGACGGGGCAACGGCTGTTGGAGACGCTACAGACTTTATGATTTACCACATAACTTTAATTTTTTTTTCTGGTTAAATATGTGGTGAATTTGGAAAATACCCGGAGTTAATACTGAATTGTAACATCTTATGCACTATCATATATAAATATATGCCTTAGTAAAAATAAACTGCAAAGACCGCTCTTCAGATTTATTCATTTATTATTCTGCCCAGACATATTAGCATAGCACCGTAGCAATAAAATACTACTCATTATCAGCGTAAACACCACCATCTGAGTGGAATCAGTGTGTGTACAACAAATACATTTGCCATGCCGAAAACTGCATATGTACTTGCTTTTATTTACATCTGGATCAATCACGAAATGTCTTGGATTCTACTATGAAGGTGAGTGAAAAAATATTTTCCATATGTTCAGAAGCGTTAAATCTAAGCCGCACTCGAGATAACGGAGACTCTCTACGCTCTGTGGTCAATAAATCTGCTTTGGTTTCCTCAATTTATATTAGTGCCATAACAGGAAATACTTATGAGGCTTAGCTGTCCCATCGTCTTCAAAGTGGAGAGACTTCCGGAACTCCAAAGACTAATGCATCAGGACAGAATTTGAAAAAGAAAAAAACAATATCCACCAAATGATTTCTCCCAGAATAAAATGGTACGGCCCTCCTGAAAATCCTTCTTAAAGAACTACTTGGACAGAGAGAACACTGCAGAAGATCATGCCAGAGATTACTGAAACATTTCAAGTGCAGATGAACACTTATTACATCTCCGCATGACATCTCTTCCAGTGTGCATTTCCCGTAGCACTAATTAAAAACTGTATGCAATTACTTCTGCAAAACCTTTAAGGCGTTAAGGTTTCATTAATGAAGTGTGCAGCTGGATTGGTGAAAAGAATAACAAGATAAGTTACTTATTTCAAATAGTCTTAATTTTCATACCTTGGACAGCAGCAGTAGTAGAGAGTGGCCAGCACCTCTCCCTCTGAAGTGTGTATGTGTGCAGTTTCCATACAATTTATTCACATTTTAAAACTAGGCTTCATACTGAGAAATATGTTGCTGTTTTTGTTTGGGTAAATTTTGTATTTTTTTTTTACTACACAATATTACATATTAAACCATGCTGGGTGCAACTTTATGCCAAAAGTTTCCTGGGGTAGGCTGTAGGCCCCATGTCTCCCAGATCAGGATAAGTGCTTAGAGGTTGGATTTATGTATGGATGAATAATAAGCTTGATACTTAAAACATTGTATGTGCACATGTAAATCACAGAGGATTTAACATTAACTTAACTTTTCAGGAAATACAAGAAACAAGTCTGTAACTGACTGTGATTTGATGGTTTCTAAAGTTCCTATAGGTATGCATTCCTTCTGACATTACTTTTTAGTATCCATAGTTGTTTTTCAAACACATTTTTCAAGGAGCTGTTCCTGCAATAAATGTTTCTTGGCAATTTATATCAGCTAGTACTATTTATTACGGATTAATGTCTATGCCACTAACAGCTGTGCTTGTTCTGCATTTAACAATATGAAATTAAACTAAGAATTTTACGCTGTGAGTGAAATTATGTAGCCAACCTAGATCCATCAATACCTTCAGTCACATAGACTTGAATATTCATTAAACCGTGCTGAAGTGTATACCCTCCACGGTACCCAAAAGGAAGAAAAGGGTAACGGCAGAACGTAGGTGTTTCTCCCCCCCCCCCCCCCAAAAAAAAATTTTTTTAAATGAAGCTAAATTCAACAAGTGAAGCTAAATTCATATGGGATCATAACGTTTATCACAGAATTATGATCACACTGCAAATTAATCTTTAAAATAAAAGTAGCTATATTATTAATCCGAATTTTAAATTTTGTTTACAGGACAGAGAACATAAACCTGACCAAAAAAAAGAAAGTATTTTATTATTTATATTTTTGACTTGTCCCAGAGCTACAAGGGATGGTTGCCCTTCTTGTGTGAATGAGTCAGCTTACGTATTCTGACAATTGGAAGCCCAGGGCTTCGTCAAAGGGAAACGCAGTTATTGTTTTGATTGGCCTTCCTTGTTATGTTACCGCGCAAAATACTTTCAGTTGGGATCGCACCGCTGTAGAAGCACGCACATATAACATCAAAAAGACGTCTGCTTTTTACCGGGAACTAGCACTCGGCACGTCGGAGTTTCGACTTTGCTCCCCCGTCAGACATATAGTCTCTTGGCGATCATGACAACCGACGCCATTGGCTGACAGCGACGATAAGAGAAACTATGAGACGCGCGACTCTGAGAGAACCTACGAGGGAGGCAGGTTAATGCGAGGCAGGGCCAGAACCAGAGAGTATCTCCAGAACCAGAGAGAGAGTTCTCCAGGGAGCTAAAGGGCTCCGTTTAGTGGAACTGCAGCTGCAAGGGCTCTCCCTCGGTCCGCTTTGGCTTGTGTAGCAAGGGGTCCCGCGACTGGGCTATGGCCATAAGTGAGGGTGTTGCCGCAAAGAAAGCGAATGATTAAAACACAACAGATGAATAATAAATCACAAAGTGCTTGTTAGCACAAGGCTCCGAAGGAGAAATTCATCACACTCCAGAGAATTTACGTCGTCGAGGAATGCACAGCTTCAAGATACCTGAACCCCCTCGTACGGTACACTTAGCGAATATGATACAATGTGTTGTAACACATCTGCAGCATGCGCGAAATAAATTATTATTACCCTGGCAAATGCATGGGACAGAAATCCATGACAACAGACGGCGTTTCGTAATAGCTTAAAGAGGAACTACGTCTACGATCGCAAGGTATGATCGCTAACATTCTGCAAGCCCCTGTGCTTGAGAACTGTACGAACAGGAAATGCACGAGAACTGAGAGCTTCTCAGATGATCTAAACCGGGCATACATCTGCCGCATCCAGATAACTGTGTCAGCGGAGTCCTTGAGACCCTTCAGACTGGGGTTCAGTTTGGAACACCGCTGTACAACCAATGAAGATCCACAAGCTCAGAAATAATTTATGAACAGATTCGTACGACCAGTCAATAAAGCCAAACACAGTAAGGCCGTCTACGTGAAAGCAGTGGAAATGTATCATCGTGAAGAATTCTACGCAGCATGTGTTTCACATAAACTTACAACACATGACACATCCTCTTGATTCAGGTTCAGCGAGGAACTAAGTTCTCCGTCATACTGATAAAGTATTGATCCATCAGCGTGAAATACAATAACATCTTTAGTCACGGTGCAGTAATCACTGACCATCAATCAGCTGGTAAAAACAGACAATGAAACCAAGCAGCGATATTTCCATAATAGCAACAAGCGATTTCTAAACAGAACTAAGTCTTTCATTATAACCCTCATATACAAAATGCATTACAATAATTTTCCAATTGCCTGCTTTGAAAATCACCCTAGATTTTATGATGTATTTCAAAATTGCAAGTTTTTCCACATTTTCGCATACGTTACTAACGGCGTCTTACAATGCATGAAAAGAATACTGTTTAAGTGTTTTAGGAAGAAACACCCTTTTGTGGTTTTCAAGCTTTTTTCAGACACAAACTGGATTTAAATGCCAACAGTCATGTGCAAGCAGGTCTAGCCTGAAATTGTGGACCCAAATCTAGAGCCTGGTTTGAAGATCTAAAGCTTGTTCACTGATTCACCTGGACCACGAGTCGTCTTTGCAGTGTGGGAGGACACTGGCGCAGGAACACGGAGAGAACAGGCAAACCGTACACGTGTGGAACTGATGGCCGACTGCAAACTGATAACCCTTCAGACATGCGGTGACACGGATCCGTAGGGGAGTCATTTGAAGCACCACTCATCTGTAAACATGTGCGTTACAGACTAATTTTTATTCATGTCTGAAACATAAACCAATTATCTACTCACTTGAAAGAATACAAAAGGCACAAAGCCACACACCCACTTTTGCAGGTATTACAAACTATTAGTTTCAAAAGGAATTGGTTTTGAAAAGTCATAGTGGTATGAAAGGAGGAACGTGTTGGGAAGCAGGTAGAGGGGTACAGACTGCATTCTGGAGCTCGGAAGCAGGTAGAAGGGTACAGACTGCATTCTGGAGCTCGGAAGCAGGTAGAGGGGTACAGACTGCATTCTGGAGCTTGGAAGCAGGTAGAGGGGTACAGACTGCATTCTGGAGCTTGGAAGCAGGTAGAGGGATACAGACTGCATTCTGGAGCTTGGAAGCAGGTAGAGGGGTACAGACTGCATTCTGGAGCTCGGAAGCAGGTAGAGGGGTACAGACTGCATTCTGGAGATCGAAAGCAGGTAGAGGGATACAGACTGCATTCTGGAGCTCGGAAGCAGGTAGAAGGGTACAGACTGCATTCTGGAGATCGGCCAGGTTCTGCTCTTGGCTCGGGAAAATTAGTCAGATGCTGTGGATTAAGGAGATTATTTCACGTCGTAATATTCTTCAAAATAGGGAAACGCTATATCTCGGAAAAGCGAGGCGAATCTGCAGAAGAACTCAAAAATGAAGGCAAACCAAACAAACAAACATAAATAACTAGGTAACACAAAGGCAGTGATTACGTCGCTTGTCATCCTTTAATAAATAAAAACTGCAATTCCTCGGTATGTGACAGAGCCATAAATGCAGACATTTATTTCACACACGTGCTCTTCACATGTCTCCCGGAGGTAAGGGCAAGTCTACATTCCCCAGCTGTGTCCAAAAACCGAGAAACGCAGGATTTCAAAGGCCCCCCCTCCGTGCTTATGGGGTCCGTCCCCACTCGGAGTGGCAGCCTCGCGTCCCGAAGCTGCTGGGGGCCTCGCTGACACGTGTCACGCCTCCACTCATAGCTGCTAACGACGGTTCAATTAGGCAGATAAACATCTACAGCTCTCCGCTGAATAAACCGTCACCTATCTTCCCCCAAAATACAGCAAACGTCTGATACTGGAGAAATTAGCGACGTGGGGGTGGGTGGGCTAATATGCCAGATAGCTCGCTGGCCTATTCAAATTTAAATGTTTTCATTACAGGGGGAGAAAAAAAAAAAAACAAGGATATAGTTAATAGGCAATGCTGGAGTAATTGTGCAATCAGGGATTTGTTTTCATCAGATGGCTTAACAATTATGGCTGCTATCAGATTAAAGCGGGTTTCGAAAAAAGGCGCATCCAGCAAAAAAGGTAGCGGGAGAGAAGCTGATAAAGCTAACGGAGAGACTGCATGAGTAAGAGACGCAGCCTGGAGAGGAGGACAATTTGATGAATCTGGTATTGTACGCCACCGATCAACGTGACGGAAAGAGGGGCTATGGCGGGAGATAGAGAGAGAGAGAGCGGGAGAGAGAGGGAGAGGGAGGGAGAGAGAGAGGGAGAGAGAGAGAGAGGGGAGCATTTTCCACTGTGATACTCGCAGCCTACATGGCAGAATCATTTACATGCCCCACATCACGAAAAAGCAAAGCCTAATCTCTTGAGGACGAATTCTAATCAAGATGAAATGCATTTACAAATCTATTTAATAAGGCTTGCCAGAAGTGAAACTTGGCATGTAAATACTGCAGGATTAAATATCATCAGCAACCAACACTGTAACCAATCGCCTGCAGACAGAGAATGCCTGCCAGCTCCCTGTCTCCCGGCTGCCTCTGCATTGTACGCGTCCCCTACAATTACGGGGATGGGGGGGGGGTGGCGACAT
>JAABNY020000040.1:7332910-7352551 GCA_015164015.2 Brevimyrus niger | reverse complement strand
GGCCTGCTTCAGCCTGAAAGCGGCCTGCTTCAGCCTGAAAGCGGCCTGCTTCAAGTAACTTCAAAACACTTGAAAAGGAACTGAGGTTTAAAGCGATTGGGTGATTACCCAAAAACACAAAGTTCAAAGTAATAAGATGATTAAAGGCCGTTCTGGACATAATAACGTTACAATGAAAAAAGATGACATAAAGGCAAATTATATCCACAAGCATGACTGATTCCAAGTCAGTTTCGTCTGTCCATCAGCATAGAAATAAACCTGTGAGCCACTTTAAGGTAATCTGTGGTAGATGTGCAGCAAAGCACTAATTTGCCACACAAGAGAATCTGTGACTTATTGCCAAGCTTCCCGCGGTTGGTGTAAATTTAATACGAACTGACCTCTGTGTGAAATATTTCACTCCGGACGATGGCGAGGGAAGGGCACAGCCCAGATCGGCGGACATCATTCCGAGGCCTCGACCGCATTTCACCGTTCATCAAATCCCCCAGGCACACCCACACTCATGGCCACGGGACAAATAATCCGGCATCATCGCGACAGAACCGGCGTTGTCGCACTGTTGACAATTCTAATTAACTGATGCCGTGCAACCAGCGTACGGATGGAAAGCCCTGGTCGCTGCACAGTGAGTGGTGACGACTTGATATAGTACATGCTGATCAAGAGCAATAACGGTGAGGAGAAGCAGGCGACCGTTCGGCAGTTTTCCCCTCAACCGCTAATGCGGATCTGCCTTCTCGGAAAGACGAAAGTTGGACGTACAAACAATAATCAGGAGGTTGCCTGGAGAGATTTAAAACAAAAGAAGTGCGTAGCCCATAATTTAACCTGCTGTTCCGCATCCCAGGAGTTTATTTTGAGTGACCCGTCCTTAACATCGGTGGTATGGAATGAAGCGAATGTGGGGGATGGCGCAGGGGGAGTGGGGGTGCATTCTACTTACAGCAATGTAGTAGACACTGGCCTTCTCCACCAGCTCCCAGTTTCCTTCCAAATCCAGGTGCTTCTCCTTGTTGTAACAGTTTGCCGCGGCCAGGTTGGCAACAAGGGACCTACAGAAAGACAAACAACCCAACAAACGGACAACTTAGACGCGAGGCTACCTGACATCTGACGGCACAGGAACTGAAGACTCCTCGGTGTGAGGGCTGAAGTTGAGTGAGTAAGCGGTGCGGTTCTTGTCTTGTGGCCTTGATCTCATCTGACCATCTGATACAGGTACAGGCCTCGAATCTACAATTTCAAGGTGTTCGTCTGAAGAGGGCTTTCATTCCTTATTTATTTCATACTCCGAATGGCTGCAGGCCCAGTTTTCTTGCGAAAGAAATCAGAGGTTCAGTTTTCATGGAAAATCAAACTACAATCATATGCACATCGGAGCTGCATAAGATCTTTTTTATGAATAAATGAAAACTCACATCAATAATACACCAAAATTGACTATTGGCGACCCAAGCTGATATTTTTAACAGCTCCCATGGGAAGTTACTTCCTTCTTTACATCATGTTTTTTTTTTTTTTTTTTAAAAAAAACCTTGACATTAATCACTTAATTAAAACTGAAACATATAATCTTAACAAATCTAGGGCGATGTGATTTTTTTTTTCCTGCCACAACAACAACAGAGTAATTCCAATAAGTCAGAAGTTACTTAAACAGGTAAACGGCCTTATTTGCTACAGAAGATGGTTTCACACCGTCCTGCCTGGTATCCTAATTCCAATTCTGCTCCAGTAGACTGGGAACTTGTCTCTTGGGCTCATTGTTGAACACCTCTGAGGTACATTATAGGCCTCCCCTGAAATTGTTGCTGACCTTTCCACGTGCCATCCTGAACATCAACTATCCTTTTAAGATCGTGGGGGCAGGAATATCAATGACTTACATCTTCAGCAGCATCAGATGAAGGTTGAACGAGTGGGAACCCTTTAGGGGATTATTGATCCTCAAATGGCCTGTCAATGAGGACCGGAGCAGGGCGCTGAGGGGGGCCGCAACGGCGGAGGCCAGTTTGTGCTGTCAAGCGAGCACTCACTCACTCTACTAGCTGACCAATCAGGGAACTTCACCATCAAAAGTAGTATAGTATATGCATTTTGTATTGATTGATGTGTTGATATGTACATAAAAAGTCCACACTTTTCCCCAAACACGTCAGTTTTTTCAAATATAGTTTAATTTAAAATCTCACTTAAAGTAGCACACGTTTTGGAAATCTACCCAAAACAGCCCATTTAAATATACTGTTATTACGTTAAATTGACTACATGAAATGAATAATAATGCAAACAAATCCCTTTCGAATTAATCTGGACTTAAAAATGACTTCAGAAGAAAACAATGTTTAATGATTCTTCTCAAATCTTTCTGCTAAGATTTTATATATTCAAATATCGTGCTGAAAGGGATCGAATTTCATTTGTTGTACAACCAGGTTCCAGCAATAAAAGGGTGAATATCAAGAAGACATTTCCCCCAACCGTAAGTATCAACAAGCATCACTGAGCCCATTTTGGAAGTTGTAATTACAAGGTAGCGGCTTAGCTGTCAAGGGATGTTCCAAACATGAAAAACAGCTTGAAAATGTTTCCCTACCTTCTGTCAGTTACATATTCTAAATTTTGAGTTCAAATAGCTGTATTAAAAACCCCAACCTTTCGAAAAGCAAACAGACAGCACTGCACTTCAGCAAAATAAGTAGAGGGACAGATTTAGCAAGAAAAATAAAAATCCAAATGCACATGAACAGAACAGAGTTGACTTCAAAAATAAGCAATAATAATAATAATAATAATAATAATAATAATAATATTTAAAAAAATACAGAATGCAATGGCATGGATTTCAGTGCTGACCAATGTACAGTAAGAGCTCACCTGGTGTTTACCACGCTACCATATTTGGCATCAGAACATCAAAAGCCTGTCTGGTGGTCCAGCTACTTACCCAGAATAAATTTCTAGCAATTAGTTGATTGAGCTGAAGTTAACGTGACACAAAAAAATCATTTGTAGTTACAATATTTTATCATTTACAATTAAAGTAATCAGTCCGACTGATTCACATTAGTTATGTAAGAAGTACAAGGTTGAGGACCGCAATAGATCGTAGCCTCTGAAAAAGAATGAAATAAATCTCCACTAAATAATGACAAAATGCGAGAGGAAAACAAATTTTCACTGACCGGCTTTGATGAGATGATTCAGCCAGGCCTGAATCATCTTTCCTCTAGACTTTCCTAACATAATTAGCAGTACTGGCTACAGACTTAGTTATATTATGTGTCATTGGGCCCGTAAGCAGCTCTTCAGCCATACAGCTGTGTGTGACTCACTCCAACATCTACATCACAGTCCCTCTTCATCAACGTCCAGCATCTTTGGAAAGACACGTCGCCGTGGAGGTCAGCAGTTGACAAAATTAAGATCCAACAAAAAAATCCGGGCACCGTAAGAACAGAAATACAGCAGAATGTAACAGAGAGTGTAGCATAATGTATATGTAAACTGACAATAAGAACTGCGTGCAAAACAACTGAAGCTGCCCTTCAGTTATTAATTATGTAAGACAACTGCCAACGAATAAATACTCTGTACTGGGACACAGAGTCTGGAGCTGGTAGTTTAACCACTATTCCGTTATTATCCACAGCCCCTGATCTGCTTCCAGGTTTTTTTTTCAGCCAGAACCGTTTCTGATGTTCAGGGGTTTGCCAGAATAAGTACATTTAGTAGTCTCTGCCTCTAAGCGCCATCTTACTTTGAAAGATGCTGTCAGTTCAAAAAAGCCTTACTCTGATGGAATCCAGGGATTTCTATTTACATATGAAGAAAGAAAAAAAAAAGACTTGTTTACCCCGAATGACAGATCAACACTAGGAAAGGCTATTTTTTTTTTAACATTGGTTCCAATTTACTGACAGTGAAGTCAATATTAAAAGCGTGATTTTGCTGGACGGTGGATAATACATTGTGTTTTGCTAAATCCTGACCCCACTGCTGGCTGATGTCCTCGCTGGGGAGAGCCGTTAACTTAAGACAGTTGACATTTCCATAACCGGCGTGAGTCACGATGGGAGGCTCGCCGAAAGCATGACGTCCTGCGAAACCCGCTCGGCCGCGCACCGGACCCGGCATCTGCACTGGGCTCGTGACCAGGGCGGCCCGGGCCAAACAAACAGCGGGGCAGGAGGGCATCCTCTCAAAGCGCCCGCTGTCACTCATTGGCGGGGCGGCCCGCCAATCAGCCTGCTGTCACTGGCAGGAAGCAAATGTCGTCTAATGTGACCTCCCTCATGATAACCGGCTAATCAAAGTCAAACAGCAACTGGCCATGTTGAGCGGAGTATCAAAACCCTTTGCCAACGGCATACCAAAATAAACAGATAAACAGGGAGATGGAGAGTGATGGAGAGCTCTCTGGTACTGGAGAGAGGGTCTTCGGCGTGACGAAGCGGCGGCGGTAGCCGCGGCGACCACAGAACGCCAACGCCGGCGACTAGCCTCACCTGTTGTCGCCGGTGATGCAGGCCGCGCAGGTCCCTGTGGGCACCTCGCCCTGCTCGTAGTAGCGGGCGTCCACGTGGGCCTCCTCGGCCTTCCTCTTCAGGATCTCGCCGAAGTGGTCGGTGCCGATGCAGCCAAAGAAGGTGGCCACCTTATGCGGCTCCTGAATCATCCACTGTATTGGAAGTGGGAGGATAACAGCAGAGATGTTACAAATCTGACCGTCGATTCAAACTATGACTACAGCACAGGTGTTTTGAGGATTCTGCAACTCGGATAGACCTTTGTCCGTTCTACGGACCGTGGATCCAGTACAGGGGTCATGGAGGTGCCCAAAGCCTCTTCTCGGAAGCATAAGGCAGGGGATTCCCTGGACGGGATGCCAGTCCATTACAGGGCACAGAAAGTGGCATACTATGGTCAATTTGGAGACGCCAATTCACTTCAATGATTTTTTTTGTTGATCGCAGGAGAAATCTAGAGTGTCTGGGGGAAAACTCAAGCGACATATGGAGAACACACAAACTGCACACGTACAGAGAAGGGGCGGGACTCGAAGCCTCAATTCTGGAGGTGCGAGGTGACAATGCAACCCACTGAGCCACCATGCTGCCAACTTGGGTAAATATGCTGCGCACAGCACCAAGAGAGTAGGGTTCCTTCCTCAACCCAACATTCTGTAGCAACAGAAGTAGAATTTACTAAGTGTAATTAATGAAGTCCTATTTATTATTCTTACGGTTAGGGAAACATGAGAAATATGGTGTGACTTTGCCACTTTTATGAGAATGATGAAACCGATGTTTTAGTGCACTTGGGTTTAACCTCCAAAGATTTATTGGTGTACATGATGCTATGTTTGCTTGTTTTATTGCAACCTTGCGTTTGTTGCTGACAGGGGCCCCCTTGTGAACGAGATGCTGCTGCTTACAGGGATGACCTGTATATGTGTGAAATTAATCATTCCACATAACCGCCATGCATCTCCACGGAGTTTAAAAAAAAAACACATTTCCATTACCAGCCCTAAGACATTTTTCCACCTCTATTCCGCAGAGGACACAGAGAATAGAAGATGAACACGGAGGGGAGCGGGCACAGCTGCTGGTCATCAGACTGCGCTCCCAGTCGCGACCGGCTGGCCATCCTGTGCCGCGGAACCCCAGGGAACTTCCGATCCCCACCGAGGAACGAGGATCGGCTGAAGGACACGGGAGGCATGAGAGGAACAGTGATGTGAAGTGGAGGAGGCCATTACCACTGTGAGGAAGCACCTGTCCTCAAAACAACTGTTCTCTATGTTTGGACTGAATGACAGAGAGGCATAGAGGAGAGGGAGAACAAGAGAGAGAGAGAGAGAGAAAGAGAGAGAGGCATAGAGGAGAGGGAGAACAAGAGCGAGAGAGAGAAAGAGAGAGAGGCATAGAGGAGAGAAAGAGCAAGAGAGAGAGAGAGAGAGAGAGAAGATGAAGAGCAAAACAGAGAGAGAGAGGCACAGGGGAGAGGAAGAGCAAGTCAGAGAGAGACAGAGGAGAGGAAGAGCAAAGGAGAGTGAGAGAGAGAGTGAGAGAGAGAGAGAGAGAGAGAGAGAGAGAGAGAGAGAGAGAAATAGGTGCTCACCGTCCACCTCCCCCTGCGGCACCCCACACACATCAAGGTCACCCACTCTGGGGGACCCGTCAGCTCCAATATGATTTTCCCTCAACTGCAATGAGCTCCGAAGCCAAGGTTAGAAGCTGCGAGTTGTAAATAATGACAGTGTGTCCTCTCCATTTGTGAGCTCTCAGGTGGGAGCAGATCTGGACTCCGGGGCAGGTCCCTGGATGATATCGTGCAGTAGCACCAATGCACGGGACTCGCACTGCTCCCTGGCTTCTCTCATGACTACTACTGGACCTTCTTTCACAGGGTGGTGGCATGAGACAGCAATGTTCCCTAATGATACCTAAATGGGTCTACAACTACTATTACTACAGACAATACTAGCACTTGTGAGAATACTGGTTTAGCACTACAGAGTTGCCTCAGAATTAGCTGGGCCACGTGAGAATAACGGTATAGCACTACAGCTGCCTCAGAATTAGCTAGCCCATGCGAGAATACCGGTATAGCACTACAGCTGCCTCAGAATTAGCTAGCCCATGCGTGAATAACGGTATAGCACTACAGCTGCCTCAGAATTAGCTAGCCCATGCGAGAATACCGGTATAACACTACAGTTTCCTCAGAATTAGCTAGCCCATGCGAGAATAATGGTATAACACTACAGCTGCCTCAGAATTAGCTAGCTCATGCGAGAATAGCGGTATAGCACTACAGTTTCCTCAAAATTAGCTAGCCCATGTGAGAATACCGGTATAGCACTACAGCTGCCTCAGAATTAACTAGCTCATGTGAGAATACCAGTATAACACTAGTTTCCTCAGAATTAGCTAGCCCATGCGAGAATACCGGTATAGCACTACAGAGTTCCCTCAAAATTAACTAGCCCAGGTGGGAAAACTGGTTTAGCACAATAGTGTTGCCCCAGAATTAGCTAGCCCATCTAAACAATAAAAACAAAAATTTTGCATAACCCAACCACATTAATAAAAAACACTCTTCTGTCTCCCCAATATAAGGTATTATTTTTGACTCAGTACAAAATATATTTTAGTAATATCTTGCCCCTACCAGTATACCCCACTACCGATAACATCTGGATCATTTCACTGAAGGATGAGCCAGACAGTGTCAATCAGAATAAATCAACTGGATCAAGGGTACCAGGTCTGGGGTGGGTGGTTTTCATATATAAATATACAGGAGAGCTATATCTTAACTTGACATGGGTCAAAAAGCACCATGTCTATAAATAAACCAACCAAGGTTCACGAGGCAATGAAGAAAGACAAGAGAAGCAGTTTCCAAACTCACTGCAGCTCCTATGCTGTGTCGTGTTTACTCACTCGTCCTCACGCATGAAACCAGGTGACATTATAAAGATTTCTTTCTACTTTTACATACATGGTTTGCATTGCATTAGCTGGTCTTTGAGATTAAAGAGGGTGATTATATGTTCATGGGCGGCACGGTGGGCAGCAAGGTGGAAGACTCACGCCTCCGCTCCGTGTGCATGGAATTCGCATGTCCCCCCCCCTCTTCTCCTACAGTTTTTTCCCCCAGACATTTCTCTCTAATTACTGGCACTGTGTGTGTGTGTGTGTGTGTGTGTGTGAGCGTGTGTGTGTGTGTGTGAGCGTGTGCAGTGCAACAGACTAGCATCCTATTTAGGGAGTGTTGTGCCCTGTGCTGCCAACGATGGACTCGGGGCTTCCGTGTGACCCTGTCCAAGGTGGACATGAACACGTTAAAAGGACATGTCTGAAAACCCAAGTGCTTTTCAGACAGGCACAGAAAAAAAAAAATCACATCTAACAATTAATTTTTAACAGCAGTGCCATGTCTTGTGAGCAGTCGCTAAAGTTTATGACATCGACAACGACCAAAGGAGAAGGGGGCTTGAATGTACTCAGATAAGACCCATCCATCTTCCAAACAACTGCTTGATGATCTTCCCATACTTTAATTTGTAGCTGGTCTCTGGAAAGTTCCCAGGGACCTCCAGTGAATATCTGCTAGCCAGAGACTTCCGAAAGCACAGCATGTCGATCTTGCGCAGATCATTAATTCTGCAGAAAAGTCTGTACCCTGCCGCCCAGTCTAATAATGCACGCCAGACCTTAATGTCGGCTCTTTAATGATTGCTTTATTTCCCCCACTTGTCTTTTGGCTGCATTTGTGAGACATGGACTCCCCATTTAACCTAGCCGAGTAGCTCTGAACCCAGATGTTGACCCCTCCCCCGATTCACAATAAGGTCGCATTTCTGTTCCATTACATTCATTCAATAAGTCAACCAATTGCCAAACTGCTCATTACCTGGTTCAGGTACACAAGTGGTACACTAGAGGAAAGATGGGCTGAGGGACCAATCACTAATCAAGTTCTTTTAAGGTCATTTAAAGTTTGTTTGGGACATTCTAAAATCTTCACCCCCGTGGCTTTGAGCTGCTCTTCCATCCCACTGCGTTGTCGACGGCTTCACACCTCGATCTTGGATCCCACCCAGAAAAGGCAGAGACCAGCTAGTCGAAGCGCAGCTCGCAGTCAGAGTCGCATTTGGGAAATTCAAAATATAATGAAATGATTGTGTCACGGATCCTCTGCTAGTCAAATCCTAGGCAAATAGATGCAAAATAATGATAAGGAGAAAAAACATGACCGGAGGGGGCTTCCATTTGGAAAAGCCGTTTAGAGACTTCAGAAACAGGCATTACAGTCTCTCTCTCTTGTTTTGGGCTAAGCAAATGAAGTATTTTTTTTTGCAAAACCAACCAATTACAGACATCAGCCTTGCCTCTCATGTGCCCCCCCCCCCCCCAGCAGGAAAACACGTTCACTCATTTTCACCCCGAAACCCCGGCTGACAGTTCCTTTCCAATTCTGATCCGAATCCCAGATAATGCCTTCATTATGACAGAGCGCTATCTGCGGGTTGAAAGGTCAAACATCCTTGTGCCGGGTATTCATGCTTGGTGTCTTCCCAATTATCCGACAGCGCGGATGCCGGAATTGGCAAAGGCACACGGCGGCGCTTCATTACCGTGGCACGGAGCGGTGAAATTAAGCAGCAGGCGAGCCGCTGCCCCAGGTGGCGGATACGGCGGCATGCGGCAGTCTGCAATAAGCCAGCGGAAGGTGTGACCAGGCCCTGTAACACCTAATGACTCACATATTGACTTAACTTGAGGAAATGTCCCAGAAGTCACTGCAGCTCTGCATCACGTATTATTAAAGGGGGGAGGGGGGGGACAAAACCACTTAAAAAATAAATAAATAAATAAATAACAAAAAACAGGCTGGCGGTACAAGCTGGGCGGCCCTTGTAATGTGAAGAGCTCTCACCTGTCTCAGTGTGGCAGCCTCGCGGTAAAAGTTAAGTGGGGGGATGAATCTTTGCTTCTCTTTAATTTGACTCGTGCGTGGGGCCCGGGCCCCTCCGGCCTCCGGATGGCTATTAATTATGACATCTTGCCGAGGCGAGGTGGGCCGCTTGGGGGGCTGACCCAGCATGCACAGCCCTGAACAGCTGCCACTCCTGCATTACTGCAGCGGCCAATCCGGAGAGGGCGAGGACGGGGACGGGAGCCGAGCCGGGGACACGCGACCGCCTCTGACAGCCTCATATTCATGCCCTTGTTTATTCCCATCTCTGCTGTACCACAGCCCTATTACCTTCCCATTACTACTCATTACATGTCTTATTTCCCTAATTGGTGTATATTTCTCCTAGTGTCCAAAACAAAAATCATATTGCCTACATAGATTACAAAATTCTAAATCTGCGCCATTTATTTCACATTAAGTGGTGCGGCGTGTGACAGGGCCGTGTACGCCATGCGTATCAAGTCTTTGCATATTCCAGCTGATAAAACAGCAACTGGATAAATGGCCACCGCAGACAGAGCAGAACAGCAGCCATTTCCACCCTAAAGATGGCCCAGCAGAAGGGACATCCTCGGTACTCCCCCGAATAAAACAAATGGGCACACTTTTTCGTTTGAGCGATGATGTGATGGCGGTACACGTGCGGGTCCTCTTACAAACGGTCGCCGGAAAAAAACGTAAGGGGAGTGGTTACATCTGTTCGATTCTCTTTAACGTGAAATAAAAATTTAACAACATTTAGTTTGGCGAGTCGATTCTTCAATAAGGGCTGTAAATACCCCTAAACCTCAAAAGCTCTTTTAACCAGTAATGTGCTCCAGGGATTACATTTTCCATGCTAGATAATGGTAACATTAATTATAGGCTTATCAACCTGGCAAAATTCTAGGCTATTTATAGATGACTAAAATAGCCAACTGGAGTCTGTGTCCAGAACTGAGCTGGAACAGCTTGTTCTATTCTTTGCTAGCACACATTTTCCCCCCTCAGAGTACAGAGGCTGTGCCAGGGAAGAAATAAATAATTTATCAATAAAAACAGCTAAACATCTGCCCATCAATACCTGTCAAGGATGACATGGGGGGGGGGAAAAAACAGCAGGCAAAGGGCTTGTCAGAGTGTATTGACAATGATGAGGTCTGGCAGGCTCTATTAAATCACTCTTTCCTGCTAAGTCTCAGCCTTCAAAAAGGGGCTGAGGAATTTTCACTCAATCAGGTAACATGCTAGGCTTTTTTTTTTCTCCTGGAGCGGAACATCTGGTCAATAACTCCTATCAGTTCAATTTCATGCACAGTTAGCTATCCGGAGCATTTTCTGTGTAGGTGCTTGTGCACGGCTCACAAGGGGCTGCGGGCTGGTCTCTACACCCCCCCCCCCCCCACACACACACACACACCGTGCAAAGGGGTGGATGGAAGGGTGGAACCGGGAGCCAAACTGTTCAGGAAAAGGGGGCAGGACTAGCTCTGGCTGCACCCCCCCCCCCGTCAGGTCACTTAACCAATGAGGTACAGTGAACCAGTAATGACAGACCACAGCATAAGCTAGAGTCTGTTAAAGGCATGGAGAACCTGTCTGGGGACGGGCTTAGCTACCTTGCCTGAAACCTGGGAACAAAGACGGAGGTCCCAAAAACCTAAAAGCATTAAGTGGCCAGTAAGGGGGGGGGGGCAGGGGTGGGGTACTCCATAAAACACTAAAATGTATCCTGCCCTCGTTACCGTTGCTCCCTCCCAAAAATTGAGGAGGATTGGACAGCTTGAGGCTTGGATGCAGACCACCAGCGTGTCAGATACTCGACAGGGATCCCCGCCGCGTGAGCGTGACTGTAACACCGTCGCGGCGAGGGGCCGACAGCGGGGGCCAACAGCGGGGGCCTCCTTTGTGCGAGACGAGGAGTCGCCGGCGTGGTGGTGTGCGTGAGGGCGCCGTGTCACGAACGCGCGTCTCTTTGGGGCGGACCGCGGCGATAAACATCAGGCCAGGTGATGTGGAGTCGTACGCGCTCTGATGTTAAGTACACGAGGAATGTCCTGCCATTATCTTCTCTCCCTTGAAAGGGTATCAAAGGATGAAGTCTGCAGGCATAGGAAAAAAAAAAAACCTGTAGCCCGGCCCCAGTGACATCTCGAGCTTCGCAGGAATGAGCGCTGTATCGTGATCTTCAGAGGCGGCAAGCTCATCTCGAAAGAAAAAAAAAAAAAAAAAAAAGCACCCAGTCCCCCCACCCTCCTGGGCTTCTAAGACATTCTTATCTTAAAACACCAGCGTACCCTCCCCTCCACCGTTTTCTGCTGAAAGATGAATTATTTACAGGGTAAACAAGGCAGTACAGAATAAACTGGAATCTGGTTCTTGGCTCTCAGTTGCAATTGGGTTACCCTTACCTCACGGACCACAGAGTACATGCCCAGGCCGGGGGAGGGGCGGGGCGAGGAGCAGGGCTGTCATTTACACACATCTGCTACGGCACGTCACCGTGACGGGGGGGGGGCAACCGACCCCCCACCCACTGGGGAGACAAAGGCGGCAGGAACCAGGCTGATTTACTGTGGGAATTTATCATAAAATGGTATTTACGTTTCTCGGGTCCGGCTGGGAGAGCAGAGGAATCGTGGAGGTCCCTTTAGGAGTTCAATCCCATAATCCCCTCTGAGAGGGCCCAGTTCCAGGGGGGTCGGGGTGCAGCTGCCCCACCACCATACAGTCAGTCACCGTCGCTGCACCACCAGTGCAGGTGAAATCAGTTTTGCCCTCCGGTACCTTGGATTTTGTGCGGCTCTTTGATCTCTCGCACATGTCGGGGCCCCTGTGGAAGCCCGTTACCGGGCTGGGGGAAGGGCGGGGGGGGGGGGGCTGCTGGTTATGGCGGACAGAGATTCTGAGGCACACCAATGAAAAGGCTGGGGGTGGTGGTGGTGTGGGGGAAAGTTTATCACAGGTCAGGGCTGGACTGAATTTAATGTGGCTGCATGGAAAATTGACTTAAAAATAGGATCCGTCCAATAAAACGTCGGTATTGTATAGGATCCACTTGGCTCTCTACGACTCCAGCTACAAGGTAAATTCTTCCTGTGTGCCGACGCCGTTGCGGAGTGCAAGGGGTCAACTATGCCCAGCAGACCCTCTCCTATGTCACATGTCTTATGTCACAGCAAGTCTGTTATCAGCAGATTAAGACAAACACCCCAAACACGCCCCCCCCCCCCCATTGTGTGCCATTAAGTCAACGTCTTCATTCCTTCAATAAACACGGCGTGTTATGAGCGCCTTATATGCCCTATATTACTGACACAGGACCGACGCCCTTCCATCCTGCCCACGTACGACTGGCTATACTCTTCCCCGAGGCCGAACTGCATCCGACAGATTATTCAGACTGCGTCCTAGGATCTCGTCATCCGAGGAATAACCTCCAGCAGCACGGACACCGAAACAAAAAGGGGAGGTTTACTCCTCAACAGCCGTGTCAAATATTTGACAGAAGCCCGATAACAGACCCTGATTTGACTATCAAAACAAAACTCCCCCCTGCCTACAGCGTGTACAGTACAGTGCTCATTCGGCTTAACGACTTGGATTAAAAAAAAAAAAAAAAAAAAAAAAAAAACACTTCCCCCTCCGAACATTTTTCTGCAGACACAGAGGTTTTCTCAAGTTACCTATTGAAAATCTGCAGAGCTGCTTCTCCTTTTACAAAACCCCGTGTTAAAGTAGCTGGTGTGCAGATGCTCTGGCTGCAATGCAGGTGAACCAAAAGAAAAAAGAAAAGAAAGCTCTTACTTCTGAATGACCCCGACAAGGATGCCATTAAATCAGCTGGGCGGTTAGACTAACAGCCTATCATGACGCTAATAGATGGAGTCCTTTTCTCTGAAGCTGGATGGATTATAAAGGACTGGTAACGGGGTTTTAAAAAGCCCGAAAGTAACCTGTAATTAAACACACAGATCATCTGCGTTTACTAACAGCGAGCGTTTTGATTATACGTTAATGAAGTCCATTTCGGATCACGGTGGAGAGAAAAATATCATTAGGTCCAGTGTACAGCCCTGGAAATGTCACCATGGTGCATTCGATGGAGAAGTTTCAAAAACGGTGATACTGATGTAGCTTATTAGCATAGCTCTTTTTTTTTTTTTATATATATTCTTAGAGGAAAAACAGGGCTGGCTGAGACATAAAGCACGACCGCGATGAGTTTAAGAAACATTTGTTCTCAGTGTACTTGGGTGGTGTTGAAACAGCAATAGTAATCGAGTCTTTCTGCTCTTTATGTCGCTCCAAAGCGCTTGGCAGGGATGAATAGGAGAGCGCTGACGGTCGTAAGTGCCTGCTGAAACGCACGGGAACAAAATGGGCGGAAAGGAAAATAATAATAATAAAAAAAAGTTCTCATTTATAAATCTGATAACCTTCTAGATTCCTTCAGCTGGTGCCAGAAGCAGTACGATCCAGTGGAGCTACGGCCCACGAGCCACGGCCCATGAGTTACGGCCCATTCATCTCCATAAACACAAGGCAGGTAAACAATGCTTGTGACTCCAGGAAAAATATGGGGGTTACTATGGAGCCGTAAAGAACAGCCCTCGATCCACTGCTTAAGCAGATGATATCTGGCAGAAACGATGTTTTCCAGGATTAAATCACATTTATAAAGCAGGTATCACTTCAGTCTCGGAAAGATCTCATCCGTGGGCCCTGTCGTGAATCATCCCATAACCTCCACTGTCCGAAATGTGAAATTTGGAAATCGATGGCGTGCTGCTGGCCCTAAGTCATGAAGGCACAGAACTTTGTTCAGCCTGACAAATCGCCCGGCCAAGAGCCAGCTCAAGACGTGGAACACTAACCCAATAATGACTCCAAAAATGAATAACCCCTGGGGCTTTATTCACCCAGATACAACAGAGAAAATAAATAAAATATATAAATAAAAACTGGCTAAAAGAAGAAAATGTGCGGCAACTCGAGTAACTTGAATTCTACACTCTTTCCTCCATTGAATCTGGTTTCTGGTACTGAAAAGACAAACGGGCCAAATGGCGATGATGTAAGGCCTGTATCTTTGTTTAATGACACTACAGGAAACTGTAACTCTCGGTACCAGAATTCTGGAATATTGATTTCACAGAGCTCCAAGTCTTCAGTGGATTCACGAAAAATATATATGTACATTACACTGGATATATATTAGAATGAATTTAAAAGCATCGCACGGTTTTCAGTATTTTACTTTCCACAGACCATAAAACTAGTCTCAGCGGCGGCTGCCTGAAAATCACTCTTCCATCTCAAATTTATCGTTAAATCAAGCCTAATAATGTTTCAAGTTTACAGGAGGGGCCTTGGAATGTAAATCAAACAAACAAGATGCATTAAACAGCCGTGAGCAATGTCCTTGCAGGTGTATGTTGCCAGACTGTGAGTGGAGGCCAAGAAGAGAAGAGCCCTTTAGTGGAGATGTTTCCACTGCTGGGTGCTTGGGGCCTTTCCGCTGAGAGGGCAACGAGATGTTACGCTCCAACGCAGTCCGACATAAATCTAATCCATGCAATAAATCAAATATACACTGTCAACCACCATAACTTTCCCGTGGATTGCAGTAATAACAATGTCACTTGAGCACCCCGTGAATTCCATTAGAGCGCTCTCTCACTTTTAATGGACTGCTGTTGTACGGTTTATAAATCCGCAGTAAGCAGGGAAACATGGTACGGGACATGTAATGCTTTGCAAAAATTAAGAAATACTCAGGGCTGATGCAGATTTCTCCGCACATAAAATGTCTTTCAAAAGTCTTTCGCCTGCCAAGTGAAACACTACATCAGCCAATAATTCCTATATCTTGGAACCGTTTAACCTGTTCCTTAAACTTTCTATACACAGCAGAATGTAAGTAGGGTCAGACTTGGGACTATGCACACCAATTAAATCTTCAAATAGAAAAAAAAAACAAAATAAAAAAAAGTATGTGATTTATAAGCAGCTAGGGTGTGCATACTGTGCCAAGTATGGTGTTCAGTCAAGTACTTTATCAGATTTCGGTTAAAGACATAAAACACATTTAACACACATTTTACTCTGAGAAAAAGCAGTGAGAAACAAAGACTTTAGTCATCATTAGTTGGACCGAAGTCCGTTTATCATGACTGTCACCTGTGAGAAATTCTGCGAACGACGCCATCATGGTGAGAACGTCCTTGTTTTAGTGTCACTTTGTCCAAACATACATCAAACCCCCAAAATTCAACAAGATCTTAGTTCATTCCTACAAAAACCGCACGCAGTAACTGAGCCAGGCACAGACATTGTTCCTGACGACCTCTACGAGAGGGACGTTCTGCACGAGGCTTTTCTTGGACGGTAAATGTAAACAAGTTTGCATTTTCAAGCCTTTTCCTATGTTAGCTTTGGCAGCACAGGTGAGGCAGTAAATACTCAGAAAGGACCTTTTTCTGAGGATTTCAGGGAGGTGCCTATTGAACCGGCTGAGCTGGCGAAAGCACTTTCAACGTCGTCTGTTGGAATACTAAGAGACCCACTGTATTCGTCGTGAAGGTAGCTGGGCAGAGCGGCTAACAGAAAAACAAGATCTCGAATGGAGGATATGGGGAAAATAAAACGACATTTATTCCGAAGTAAACAACCTAACCGAACAAAATAAATAAAATAAAAAAGAGACAATATGTCCTTCAATTCATGGGATATCTCTAGAGCAATCATTGCTTTCTCCTGCTAGATGTGCACCGCTCACATCCCCAACTTTGCCGAATGATGACTTTTTCTGGTTGAAAGTAGCTCAGAGATGCGGCGAAGTGACACGAAGGCACAGGTCTACGATGACGTTTCCGCTTCCCACGGATAGACGGGGGTGGGCTGATACGACAAACACTAAAATACGAAAGCTAGGAGCCACCGGGCTGGCGGACAGAAAACTAAACAGACGTGGTGCCAGCGTTTCGGAGGCTGAAGAGTGAATCAACCTAGAGAATCAAACTGGAGTCCTGGGACCAGCATCAAACTGGGTTACTGGGATGTGAGGGTGGAAACAAAACAAGAACACGCTGACGTCGGCAGAAAACAAGGGCCAGATGGAGCTAATCGATAAGAGGGTGATGTGCGGCTTGGTGGTTTAGGATGCTGTATCCATGATATGAAAGATCGCTGGGTCAAACCCCGTACCAGGCAAAGTGATGTCACCGTTGGGCCCATGAGCAAGGCTCTCAACCCCAGTTGCTCCGGAGACTGGCTAACCCTACTATCTTATCGCTTTCGTTAAACAGATCTGCTAAATAAATGTAGTGGATATGGATACTGGTTGAAACACCGATAAACTTACTTCGATGGAGAGGGAATCTCATAGATACGCCTGAACATGGAACCTATACCACGCCAAAATTAGGAAAAGACTAATGGAGCAAACAGCATTTATATCCAAAAAATGTTAAACCTAACTAAATACTATGGACATCGCTCCATTTCTCCATTCAATCCGCTACCTTAAAGGTGATCAAAACTGTGCTGAACATCCAGCTATTCATTAACCCGGCAGGGATGCAAGCCACCAATGCAATAAGACAAATAAGATAAGAGACTCTGAAAACAGGAAAATCCCGGAGAACTGGAACAGAACCAGAACTTTTCATATGAAACATTAATTCAACAAAAGCCGCTTGCATTCTTTGCAGCAAGAGCCCTCTGATCAGTTGGTAAATTAATCATAATAGCAATCCCTGATGGGCTAATTTTTTAAACACAAAAGCAGTTATCTAAATTTTCCTGCTGCGGCTAATTTCCTTCAAAGAGACTCGCGGCTCGAGGCTCGCAGGAAGTGAACGGGCTGTAATTGTGCTATGAAGCGGCCTGCACGGTGTTCAGCAGATTGTTCGGGCCAACACCATCGCCTTGCCGAGCCCCCTCTACTCCCCAGACACCACCCGCTTAGAGATTGTTGGAAACCCCGATAAGCTCTGACCAAGGGGCTAAATGCCCAGCTCGGGCTAACGGAAAAAAAAAATAAATCTCCATTTAGATGAACAATTACATTTGTCTTCTACCCGTCTATGTCGGTGAGAGTCACGTAACCTATTTTGCTCTAAACTTGCTGTAAAGTATCTTTCTTTTTGGTACAACTGCAAAGAATATTCATCCATCTTCCGCATCCATTATAGAGGGAGCCTGGAGCCTATCCCAGAACGCATTGGGCACAAGGCTGAGGTACCGCCTGGGTGGGACGCCAGTCTATCAAAGGGCATAGACACTCAACGATACACCATGGGAAAATTAGACACCAAGCAGCTTAACTGCATGTCTTTGGAGGGCGGTGGGTTAAGATTAACTCAATCAACACACAATGAAGGTGGGGAACAAACCCCCAATAATGGAGGTTCAAGGTAACAGGGCTCGCTGCCGTGACACCCTTAAGACCCTTAAGGTCTGCTTTAACTTCAAATAAGATCTACGAATAAAAGCTTCGGCCCACTCATACTCTAAGTTGCACCCATTATGACCATCTGAAAGACACTTCAAATGATTTCGACTCCTTAATACAATCAAAGTCATGACGGTGCACAAACATGGCTAGTTTGTGACCCAGATGATCTCCTTTCCGATGGTGTAATTAGAACATGCCAGCGAACACATGCTCTCTAAAAATGAAAAAAAGAGTGGTACTTTTGGGCCCCTACAACTATCAACCTGCAGTTTTTGTGGGATTAATGTGTTAATGATGAGAAAACCCCTGCGTAGTTTCTTAAAGAGTCTGTCAAAGAAATTAAAAACAGCTGCCAGGCGCAGGAATTCAGAACTGCTACACCAGCAGATGTGATTGGCACAAGGAAGTTACACCCATTCTGTAATAACATGTTTTCCTTTGGTGTGATGCCATTTGGAACGTGTCCAATACAGACCTTACAGAAGTGATTCGAATCATTTGCAAAAAACTAAGGGAAAAAATAAATAAGTGAACACACTACAATTATTCCTCTAAAGTTACACTAGAAATTATTATGCGACAGACAAGTTAACTCAAGATAAATAATGTGATGTTCTCAAGCGCAGTGAAAACATATAGGATAATTAATGAGTCGTTCGACTAAAACTGCAAGCCAATATTTTGTACAGTCGAGTTGTGTTTGAATGTGGTATTGTTTCCTAAGGTACTGTAAGCACTTGCTCTCATTAGCGCACGAATCATTCGCATTGATGCCCTATCCCATCCCCTTACTCAGATTTCAGCTTGTTCATTTAACTCGTGTTCAACATGATTATTTCTCTTGTGTACAGCGATTTGTAACACATAACCAGGATTTAATAATGCGCATTATGCACGCACACACGTTGACACGTATACATTAATGAATGCGTGAATGCTCTCTAATGTTTTTGCAGAATCCTTAATATGAATTATATATTCTAATACAGGCCAAAATTTGTTAAACCACTCAAGGTGATACAATGGCTAGCTAAATAACATTACTAACAATATAATTCAGACTACGTAATCACACATGTATGTAAGTGGTTACTTACGATTGTGCCACAATATGAAAAAATATTAAAGCTATTGATAAAATATCAATAATGATTCTTAAAGCATGTTGCATAATTAATTGACTGCTCTGGCTTTAATGTAAAAGTAGTTAAGTATGATACCTATACCAATTCTAAAATAAATTCCCAATTTTAATCTATGAAATGAACCACTTTAATTATTTATATAGAAATTGCCATTCTGGCTTGTGACATGGTTGTGGCAAAAGAATGTAGCCGACTTAATAATAATTAACAAAAATTCATTGCTTCATTCATCAAATGCTTTCTTGATCTCTTACAGTGTTGGGATTACCGGCCTGAAGGAACGTGGGGCTTCTGAAAATGAGGCGCAAACGCACCTTGGCGGTATGAGGAAGCGGCTGGAAATCAGTGCGTTTCAGGATGCAATCGCAGCTGCACCTGCTAAGAGCCCCCGGGTGATCAAACGCGTTTACATCGCGGCCTTTTTCTTTTTTTGTTCAAAAGGCAAAAAAGACACTTGATATTTCAGGCTGTCAAAACACCAAAGTGTGTTCCCAGGAGATCAAGACTTCACCTGCTAATCAGAACCACATCTCTATTGTGAAATGAACACATGAC
>JAABNY020000040.1:7314285-7327430 GCA_015164015.2 Brevimyrus niger | reverse complement strand
GGTACAGTTACTGTGGGTGTAGTATAGGAGGAGCGTACCACTAATCAGAATACACATATATGCTCCATGTTATAGTGGCACTTCTCACTTTCTCCTCCACTATTTTCCAGTCTGTCACTGGATAAAATCTGCAACCCGGGGAGGACGACAATGTGCTACCGACTTTATTTACGTTATACACACGGCAACCTTAATAATGCACACGCACGACATACCACAGATGTGCCTTCATGCGTTCATGCTTATTGTTATGATAACAATTACCGCTAAGCCTCCGAATAGCTCGCACGCTAATGCCCGTGAGGCCAGCGTCGAGACTTTTAAGCGTAAATGAGACATCAGTCAAAATAATACTAGCACTTCCCCAGTATATTTTCAAACTCAGGCTCGTTGAACTTGAGACCTATGGGAATAAAATCTAATTACTGGCCGTCTGATATCCTCTTGAAAGTTTAACCCCACCCCCCCCAAAAAAATATATATATTTAAAGGTGTTTTTCTGTTGCTGTGCAACATTTTCACGAGAAGTGCAGCTGCTTGGCCAGTAAACAGAATTGCCAAAAAAAACCTTACTGGGTGTATAAAGCAGGAGCAGAGATACAGGGAACACAAGCCTCTGGAAGAGCATCATCCTCCCGTTTAGGGGAGCTTTACCTTCCTTATGCTGGTTTACCTTCATTTTAGTCAATAGGAAAGTCAATCCCCAACACTAACGATGCCAGTCCAAGGGAAGCTTCTAGTATAGTTGAATAAATCAACAACTGTCCGTCCGTCCATCCATCCATCCGTCCGTCCGTCCGTCCGTCCGTCCATCCATCCATCCATCCATCCATCCACATACCTGCTCATCCTATGCTGGATCACAAGGATCAGTGACTTTCCCTGTAAACTATGGGCACAAGGCAGGGAATAACCGAGGACAGGGGCCCCCGGCCCATCACAGCGCGCACACGCTGTTCACACATACAACCACAAATGTAGGGAATTCGGCAACTCCGGGTCACCTTAGCGTGTAATTAGAACTGTGTGGGGGGGGGGGGGGAGCCCGAGTTACCCGCAGGAAACCCCGCGACGACACGGGGAGAAGGTGCAGACACACACGGGGTCACGGCAGACACTCGAACGCTGATCCCAGAGGTGCGAGGCAACAGTGCTGATCTCTATGCCTCCATACCGCTCCTAATCAACAACCAGTTCATTAAAAGGTACTATAAGATGTGGCATGAGTTTCACAGAAGCATCCCGGCCCAGACTCCACTAGGATGATGACTTATGAATAGGTGAGTACAGCCATAGACGTTTCTTGCAAATCGCATCTGAAAATGACGGCGCAGTGGGAACCTTTCTGCAGGCAATTTCTTTCTGCGCTCTGGTCAGAATTCCATATCGCAGAAGTGCTGATAGATTCGTCACTCCCCCGGCACCCAGACGCACGAGACGCGGTCAGTGCTCGCCGGAGGACCCTGTGCGCCGGCCGCTGATCCGGAGAGGGGCTCGCCTCTGGTTCCGCGGCTCGGAAAGGCGTCTCCCGGCGCCGGGAGCTCAGCCGGGCCCACGGGCCGGAAGGCCAGGCTTAAGTGTAGGTGTAGACTGGCGGCACACGGCTTCCGATCAAGCACTTCGACGGCTGGTCCACAAACATCTCCCGGCAGGAGCTCTTATCCTGGAGTCGGGGCGACGGGCCGTCACAGGACTAGCCGAAAACCCCAATCTTTATGGAGGCTACAGTACCTGTTGTGGATTTGATACTATTACACACAACAGAGCAGGAGTCCACGAAGTCCTCGATTTCCCATAACCCTTTATTCCGCGCAGGTGAGCTGGCAGTCGATCCCTGGCAGCGCAGGGTGCGCGGCCCCGATAAATCCTACGCTGGATGCCCACACACCAGCGCTCTGAAAATAAGATCACCAACGGGAAACATAGCCAATTTATCTCAGCCGTGGTTTCTGCAATTTTTAACATGCGGAACGCATTCTTGTATTTCATATACCTGGAATATATACAGCTTTTACGACACTTAAAATGTATCTAATCAAAAAGCGGTTTGCCGATTCTTATCTCATGAATTGCATTAACGACAGCTGAGATATGGAAAGGTAAAAAAAAAAAAAAAAAGTGCAATAAACATTTTTTCCAGGTATTTATGTCTTTAGGGCAGGACCAGTTTCACAAGTTGTTAATAAATGCATCTGCTACAAGTCATTGACATTTTGGCATGAGAGATTATGGGGCCACTGCATCCGCAAAGCTCTCTAGCCTTGCACAGCAGGCCGTCTGCCACGGTCTCTAGGCTGCACACGACCCTAGAAGGACGGATGGACAGATATTATCAGACTAATAATGTGTTACTTTGTGTAGCTACAGAAAATAAAACATGGTTATGTGGCTAATCTGCTTTCCCTTATCACTTCTGCATCAAAGCTGTTAAGCCCGCTTTCCTGAAGCTATAAAATCAGCAGCTTTGGCGAGCATCATATAATAGACGGACACCGTCCTCGTGTGCGACATTCACGTTGGCCTCAGAGCCGTAAGGAAGCTCTAGCCCGTTCCAGCATAGCTCCGTGTGCGCAGGTAAAACGCAGCCGGTAAAACGCAGCCGGTAAAACGCAGCCGGTAAAACGCAGCCGGTAAAACTCAGCCGGTAAAACTCAGCCTGCAACACAGTTACAGGATGCTGAAGCGATAGAAAAATGGCAGGTATCTGAAGGGAGAGAACAGGGACGCTTAAAACGCCCATCCATCCATCTTCGGACCGCCCAGCCGGGTCAGGGTCACGGCCCGCCTGCTGACCTGGAAGGGATGCCGGCACGTGCAGAGACGCGTGTTCTTAAATTCATTGTAATTCCGTGCATCATTTCTGTGTATCAGCCATGATAGGAATGAAACAATGCCCCTTACTAATAAGCAAACGCCAGAAACAAAACTGAGGCAGAAAACACACACTTTTTCTTTATTTAGCACACACTTTTATGCAAAGTGACAGGTTTTTTTTTTTTGTTTTTTTTTCGTCTTTGAGAAGGCAGGGCCTGACAGTCTCCGGTGCGACTGAAATTGAGGAGCCTCCTCACTCAAGGGCTGAGCTGAGAAATCACTCTGCTGACCCTGGGATCTGAACCGGCGACCTTCCGGATCACAGTGACCCCTGGTTGTTCTCCTTTCTAGATCTTTCATTCATTCAAGCATCCATAGTTTTCAATTTCACTCTCCTTCCCTTTTCAGCAGTTACTTTATTCAGTTTGGGTATCAGTGATCTGGAATTTATCCAATACGCAACAAAGCTAACTGGAAGAACTGGAACCCAATGAGGACTCATGCAAATCCTATACATGCACAGATACATAAACTCATACTCAGCATCAGGTGGACTTGCCAAGCCCCAATTCACCATTGGTCTCGTATATAATAATCATATGAGGTAGGGCATTTTTAAGTCACATTCACAAAAGCAATCTTCGTCATTATTAATCTCCATAATTAATTCAGATGCCAATTAGCACTGTACTAATTCAATGGCGGCATAGTTTTATAATATAGGAAATAAAGAACAATAAGATCCCTAACACTGTTATGAATCTTCAGCAGATTTTAAGCACCTCGATACAAGCATTTTATTATAATTTCAGATATATACACTATAAGGATAAAAGTATAGGGACACCTGACCATTACCCCGATATTAACTTTTTACATCCCATTGTAAATCCATAGGTATCAATACGGAGTTGGTCCCCCCTTAGCAGCTATAACTGCTGCCACTCTTCTGGTGAGGCTTTCCACAAGATTTTGCAGTGTGTCTGTGGGAATTCTTGCCCATTTATCCCAAGGAACATTTTGAGGTCAACCACTGATGTTGGATGTGAAGGTCTGGCTCGCATCTCCATTCTACTTCATCCCAATGGTATTTGACGGGGTTGAGGTCAGGGATCTGTGCAGCCCAGTCAAGCTCTTACACACCAAACTCACCCAACCATGTCTTTATGCACCCTGCTTTGTGCACTGGGGCACAGTCATGCTGGGACAGAAAAGGGCCTCCTTCCCCAAACTGTTCCCACAAAGTTGGAAACATTGTCCAAAATGTCTTGGTATGCTGAAACATCAAGAGTTCCCTTCAATGGGGCCCAGCTCAACCCTTGAAAAACTCCCCCATACCATTATCCCTCCTCCGCCAAACCTTACAGTTGGCATAATGCAGTGTGGCAGGTAACGTTCTCCTGGCTCTCCTGGCCAAACCCAGACTCGTCCATCAGACTGCCAGAGAGAGAAGCGCGATTCGTCACTCCACAGAACACGTTTCTACTACTCCAGAGTCCAGCGGGGGTGTGCTTCAACCCACTCCATCTGACACTTGCATGGTATGGTGATGTGAGGCTTGCATGCAGCTGCACAACCATGTATGGAACACGCATGGAGATGCATGTTTTTTGTGCTGGGGGTTAATGCCAGAGGAAGTTTGGAACTCAGTTATTGAGTGTTGGCGACTTTTCTGCACGGCCCGCCCCAGCACTCGCTGACTATGCCCCGTTACTTTACGTGGTCTGGCGCTTCATGTCTGATTCTCCATTGTCCCTCGACTCTTCCAGTTTGCAATGATACCACTTACAGTGGAATATCTGGCAGGAAAGAAAATTCATGAACAGACTGGTTGCAAAGGTGGCATCCATGACAGTACTATGCTTGAATTCACTGAGCTCTTCAGAACATCCTGTTCCTTACTAATGTTTGTAAACCAGACTGCTTGATTGTATATACCTATGGCAATGGTATAGGAGGTCACAATACTTTTATCCATATAGGGTACATGTCAGTATTGTACAAAAAAAAATCTAAAAAAAAAAACAATAAAGTAACAATAAATAAATGTGACGTGTAATGAAGATTACTCATTGATGGAAACCTTTTTCCTTACCAACCAGAAAGTTTAAATTCACATTTCAGCTTAATGTTTTTGTTAAAGCCATATCAAGCCTTTGTTATAAGCGATAAAAGAACATGAGTATTAAGGTATCTGGACAACAAAAATGACTAAATAACTGGTGGCTGTGTAACAGCTAATTAATCATTATGTTCTGAGACTGAATGTAAGAATGACATGTACTCTGGGGTCAAACAGACAGTTCCTTAGCAGGCTTACTGTGCCGTCACGTGCCTGGTTACTTTTTTCCACTGATTTTTTTTTTTTTACTGTTCCTTTATATGGAAGAATGATCCTATTCCTGCACTGCCAGCCTGTAATGCACTTAAATATTTCATCTAGTGACATTAGTGCTTAAAGACCATTTGTTTCAGCCGGGAAAGGTGCACTGGGTGGGGAAAAAAAAGTGAATAATCCCTCTAAATATTGATTAAATACTGTTGAGACTAGTTCTGGGAGGTAACAATAGGAAAAAGATGCACTACTTCCTTCAAAAAGATAAATTATTATAAAATGTATGAATAGGAACACATACATTACAAGGCAATAATTATTATGTACATCGACTCAGCTACATCTTAAGATCTTCAGGGACTCCTTATTTTCTCTTATTTCTAAAGGACCATTTAGATGATTTGTTTTGTCCCAAGTCGCAAAATTACTGTTTTATATTTAAAAAATGTTCATCCATCTTCCATGTTCCTTATCCAGGAAAGAGCGAGCCGGGAGCCTCTCCCAGGATGCACTGGGCATAAGGCTGGGGTACACCTCACGTTAGATGCCAGACCATCATGGGGCACGTACACTCACATAACAACACTCCAGGGACCATTTAAGCCTGCCAGTTCACCTAACTGGGCGATTTTTGGACTGTGGGAGGAAACCGGAGGACCTGGAGGAAGGCTGTGCAAACACAGGGAGAACTTGCAAGCTTCTCGAACCCGCAGCCCTGGGGGTGTGAGACTACAGTGCTACTCGACGAGATGACGGGCCGTCCACGGCAACGCAACCGTTCACCTAATGATGAGAAATAGCGGCTAAATGAACTGGAAAATGCGCAGGAAGAAAAGAATTAAAGGGTGCTTGCACTTAGAAGTCAAGAAAAGTAGGTCCACATCAGGCAGTGGCGAGTGACTGTGAACCAGAACATCATTATCCAAACATCGGGGCTAAAGGGATTCATTTTCCAAGCATTTATCTGATCAAGCTTTGCCAGTTGAGAGTTTTCGCTAAATATCTTAGCAGTTTAAAATGCGCATTAAATATCACAACACTGTCAACACTGCCAGTGAACTGGATAAATAACTGGAGGACAAAACCAGCCATTATGCCTTAAGAAGATCTACCTGAGCTACTCTTAATACCAATCAGTGTCTGGCCCACAACCTGAACTGCATATTAACACTGTAACCAGGCAACAACAAAAATCCAGGTAAAGAGCAGAGAAGATGATCTGCACATTCTATCTATTGCATAAAATCATTCATATTATTCATAATTATTCTCGTCTAAGAGAAGGAAAGAGAATATTTGAGAAATCATTCCCAGCTTGAGATGAGACTCCTAAAAAATGGGTTTAAAAAGCACAACTTCTCATTTAAAGTCTTAATTTTCACACATTACACGTTTCAAATCAGACACTGTGCAACACTAATCTGACATGAATCCATCACCAAGAAATCTGTGTCGAAACCTCACTTTTGTTTGTGTTACATCACGTTGTACCATCAATGAAATCTGTCGTGAGAATATGAAGATCAGCCAGTGGATGTGAGCCGGGGACGTCCGCCGTGACCCTTCCGTATAAAAACGTCGACGGACTAGCAGGGCACACTGTCTGACTGCTCACTGTAACTTCATCAGCTGAAGCGACAGGCAAGATAAGCATCTTAAATTAGGGAGCGCGGGAGAAAAACGAAAAACGAACACGGCGCAAGGAGTTCAGAAAAGCCTTGGGATCAAAGGTGGATTTGGGTCGCAGCAAAATGAAAAAGAAAATTAAATAGAGCAATACCCCTGAGGATTGGCTTTTTTTTTCTTAAACCGTGGATTTGGGTTTTGAAGATAACTGATATTCAAAAGGATGACATATCAAATTACCTCCGTTGGGTTTTCTAGACAAATAGTACATGAAACAAAAATGTTGAGAATTTGCATTACCATGTTATTATTTAAACAGTATTATTACTACTACTATTATTATTATTATTATTATTATTACTATTAACTACAATGGATTTGTAGGACTTCATGCAATTGGTGGACACAAGGAAGTAATGCTCAACTTATAAGGTAGGCCATGTAAATTACAACACATCCACACAGTTTTATTTAGTGGATTCAGCCTCTTAAAGGGTAAAGTTTAGCCCTATCACCACCCAAGGGTATGTAATCTTGCAATGATCCCCAAAACATCATACAAAAGTGTCTCAGAAGAGCAGAATCTGCTGTCAACCACAGCGACCTTCTCACGACACTAATTAGCAGCATTCCGTTACGGCGACTCGTAATAGCGAGAGGCGCACAAATGGCCGATTGCTCACTTTGGGAATTCAGGGGCCTACGGCTCACCTTGTGGTGTGTTACAAGCAATCATGTGATACGATCACGCAGCTGCCTTGCAGTGGGATGATAATGAAACCCACACATGGAGAGGCACCGCTATCGGGTGAAAAAAGGAAGGGAGGGGGGAAAAAAAAGCAAGAAAAGGTAGAAATAAATAATTACTACCGTGCCTGGCGAACAACACATCAGGACTTTTAAGTCGTCCAAGGGAATAGGAGAGAATTTGCACATTCTTTCAGAGTTTAAATTGTCTGTGACCCCTTCCTGCTTGAGCTCGAGTAAAAAGCTTTGGCAGAAGCAGCCTTTTGAAAACAGGCAGTGGGTTTAATGGCAGAGTTCAATTAACCTTTCTAAAACAAATGAGTCGCCCGCTTTAACGACAGCGTTTTCTTCCAGATTCCTCGCCGCTCAGAAATCTCACAACACCCCGATCTGCAGCTTTTAATTGTTAGTTAGTATGCCTAATGGTTACAAGTGCATTCATTCATATTTATCCTGCATGATTTGTTTAAAACATTTCTGCGTGTAAATCTGACTTTAAACCATGCTACATGCATGACAGTCGTTTCTGAGATTTGACCTGGTTACAGTGTGCTGAAGAGATTGACGCTGTCCCTTTCAGTTTCACTTGGATTGCCGAATTAACGAACACACGCCAAAAACGCGTCATTCAGAAACTTCGGGGGAACTTAAAGAGCAAGCATAATCCCACGTACAGTTAAAGTTAACCACCCCCACCCCCCACCCCAAAAAAAAAAAAATATATATATATTTTGGGCATTTTTTGTGAAACAAAGTATTAGTTTGCCTATGTTTTCTACGTGGTAGCAGGCTAGCAGAATGAGGGGAAAAATCCTGATTTAAAACTATTCAACAAATGGAAAAGGGATGGAAAGGTCTTTTTTTGTTTAAAAGAAAGAATTGTGAAGTTAAACATGAGGTCATGGGACATTTATGCCCCGAGGAGCAGGCTGGTGCCCCGAGGAACAGGCTGGTGCCCCGAGGAGCAGGCTGGTGCCCCGAGGAGCAGGCTGGTGCCCCGAGGAGCAGGCTGGTGCCCCGAGGAGCAGGCCGGTGCCCCGAGGAACAGGCTGGTGCCCTACTCCAAGTCGTCCAGCTCTGCTCGACTTTCCATATAAATACGAGCCGGGGAAGTCCTTCGCATGTAAAGGCAGACTTTCTACAGAATGTTCAACAACATCAGGCACATGTGTTTCCAATAAAAGGAGCTGGAGTGCGGCACTGGGCCCCTCTGAGCTTCGCTAATAGACTCAGCACAGGAAGCAAAGGCGGAGGAATGCTTAAGAAAAACCAAAGAAAGGCATCGTGACCCAAGTCTAAGCAGAAAGACCTGCGCTTCCTTCACTGCAGTGTTTCCCGGATATTCCGATTCATCGCCGCCCCTAACGCTTTTTGCATTGTGCTTACCGAACGTAGACGCACCTCTCTTCTGTTTTTCTCTAATGGTTTAATTAAGAGTATAATTTGGCGTATGATACGCTCCAAAGTAACTATGTACAAACTGCTGGGTCGTGCCTGAAGCTTGGTACATAAATTCACAATGTTGTGGGCATAAAGGCAAAAAAAATAAAAATCCAAAAAAACAGTACTCTATACATTTATCTTACATCTATTCTGTTTTGTAGCGTTGGTGGACAGATAGAATTTTGGTGTACATGCAGAATGACAATAAAATATTCTTCACTGGAAATGTAAAGAAATGAGATTCACCGATCTAGTGAGGGAAACAAGGGTATCAGTCACTCCGAGCCACTGACACCAACCCTTCATCACATCTCCCCCCCAGCCGGCACAAATACACAAACCTGCCTGCAGTGTTACTCTCTCTTTTTTTCTCCTAGTTAACAGAAAATGAAGCTGTGACGTTTTTCCACTAACAGAGACCGACTGCAGCCACGAGATGTATCCGGCGATAAACGCAGTACGTGAACGTCATGGTCCCGGGCGCAGGATCAGATATTAACCGTTGCTACACGGCGCTGGAATGTGAATGCGGTACGTGGAGATCCCTGGGACATATACGATAGGATGAGCCCTCCGTCTGAATCAGGTGAGGAACCACACGCACCAGTGGAGCACCAGAGGAACACCAGTGGAGCACCAGAGGAACACCAGAGGAACACCAGTGGAGCACCAGAGGAACACCAGTGGAGCACCAGAGGAACACCAGTGGAGCACCAGAGGAACACCAGAGGATCTAAAGATCTAGTCTCCACCAAAGCTCAAATGATAGGTGAAAACTAGAACAGCAACAGTAAGAAGTGATGGGGGGGAGGGGGGGTAGTTGAGTAGTGTAAACTGTTTATTTGTTCTGTAGGGTTTCCAAAGTATATGATATAAAAAATCTCACTGCATCACATATAGAAAGCAATATGTGGATCCATTTTGGAGACGTGGTCATCGTGACAATCCTTCGATGCGCAATTGGAGCTGCGCTCATATCTTCAAGGTGGGAAATCACCCCTAGCCTGCAGCGACTTGCAAAAGCCCAAGTCATTCCTTAGCTGAAATTAAATCATACTGTCGGGAAATTCTCCCCCCATTGCCGTGTCTCCCGATCTTCCCATCTCTCGCGGTTTCTCTGCCTCCAAGTCACAACTTGTTTATAAAACAAACTTCATCCTCAAAAGCGACGAAACTAAGGAGGTCAGTCAGTCATTGGCAGTCAGAGGGAAGAGATCCGACTGCCAATCAAGGCGAATATTTGCATTTCAAATCAAAATAAACTAAAGACATAAAGCCAACTACGGAATTTCATTACAACATCTTCTGCAAATCAACCATGTGGCAAATTGCTGCTTTTGCATCAAACTGCTGCCTAATTATTCCAAATCTGTAAAAGCTACGCTAGTGTTATCTATACTGCCTTTTCCAGTTCTCACTGACGATGTTTTAATTAACTGGTACAATAGCTACTGCAATGCAGCTCAGCCCGGCTATCCCTCGAGATTTTAACTTTTAGCCAGCTTGACGCTTGCGCTGCATTTGGTTTTTGTTTGCTTTGCATATGAGATGTTTTAGGTTGGAAATGACACTCCGGAACCTGCGAATGAAACGAACGCGTTCGGAAACCCAAACAAGCCGCCCTGGTTTCGTAGCGCCGTCTCTGAAGCTCACGGATCACTGACCCGCACAAATACGTAGGTGTCTCGCTCATTTTGTGTGTGATGAGCAGTCAGACTACAGTTATTACTGTCACATTTTTTACATTAAGCTTCCATAACACAGGAAAGTCTGATGTCCCCAACTCTTCCTATACAAGGGAAATCTCAGCCATTTGCACTATTTGATACAATGTATATGCAATAATAATACAAAGCATATATAACTACACTTTCCACTGAAAGGTCTCGTTAAGGTTAGGACTAAAAGCTACAAACAGCCATGAACAGTGCCACCCTAATGGGGTAAGAGAGCACTGAAAATAGCCCACAGAATAGCTTTGATACTACATGACACAAAGGTAAATTTATGAAAAGAAAATCTCTACTCACTGGGGAAATATTTTTCTTTAATATCGACAAGCCTCTCACGCATTTATGGAATTGAATTGAAACTATAAGAACCTTTTGTTCTAATTAATAAACATTATTGTCCTAGTGTTTTACCATTGTTTTACGCATTCATATTTTGATGTCCAAGAACCATACCAAATGCTTATTCCCTTTCAATTACAATATTTTAGTGACTATTCAGTTTTTTCTTAACATTATTCCTAATTTGATAAATAATGCAAAAAAAAATTGCAGCATGGCAGACAGCAGTGGTTAAAGACCCTGATGTAACAATCCCAAGGTTTCAATATTAAATAGCAAATCAAACTAAATTCAGATAAATCTTCATGTAATTGTAGCCTTGATGCCGGACTGGTCTGACATCCTGATCTTGAGCCTGCCTGGTTTGATACAGCCCAGGACTGCGGCTCGAACCCTGGGTTTCAGAGCATCTGGTTTTCAGTGTCTAAGCACAAAATCTGTACACCTTTTGTGATTGCCGGCTGTAGAGTGAAATACAGATACTTCCTCAATCTAGGTTAAGTGTACAGAGCAGCAGAAGGCTCAGTGTGTCTAAGATTTCACCAGGGAGTTAAAATAAGCTCCATGGCATTTTCCTCAAAGTCGGTTTAAATAAAACACTGGAAATCCCTTTTTAAGGTCGACGCTTTAACTAAAAACCTACATACTGGATTCAGAGCTCAAACCAACTGTAACAATGTGAAAATATATCTCCGCGGAAGTTTGGCTTTAGGATTTGAAGTGTATAATCGACTCGTGTAACACAGAGAGCAAGCCTGCCGTGTTCAAGCAAGCGTTATAGACATATTCCATTATTTTATTTGCGAATCGCATGACTCGCATCGATTAAAACCTGTGGGGCGGGCGGACGAACGCTAAGGTGGCGTGCTTTAAGGACGCCCAGGGCTGAAACAGCAGGGAGCCCCAGGGTCCACGTGCAGTGAGCCCTTCCATGCAGTGAGCCCTTCCATGCAGTGGAAGCCCTTCCTCAGGCACTGCACCAGTGGTTACCATTTAAAACTGGTTGAAAGATTTTCATTTTTTATAAATTTTTTTTGGCATCACCCCAAAACCCATATCCAAGGCAAACTAGCAGTTAATGTCCTACATTTAAAAAAAAGATGAGGGGGTCTTTAGAGAGGGAATTTATGTAAATGCCTCTGGTCTTCAAAATTAAAGACTATTTACAGCGTGCACATATGTCTGTATCTCTTTGAACGGCGTCTGCCTGCGATCTCCAGGGTGTTGGGATGTTAGTTCGCCTGCGGCCTTCTCTTTCCCGCAGTCGCACTGCTGCGCACAGGAAGCCGGCTGCGGCTTTGCTAGCACAGCACTGTCAATTAGCTAAATGCTGCCACACATAACGGGGAAGTAAAAGGGGTGGGTGGGGGTTCCTAACAGTTCATACATAATGGATGCGTGCTGGATCTACATGGAGAGCAGCCGGGGAAGGTACCCCGATACACGGCCTTGAAACTCCGCATTAAAGTCATTAAAATAGCAACAAAGATATTCAATATATTTGCATTCTTTTTCCAAACCTGGTCATTCAATCCCTAAACATTAAAAAAGTACATGATCATTATTATTAAAGAAAGAAGATGAGAAGAACAAACCTGGGCAATTTTGACTGAATTTTGGGTGGAGCCCCCCGCATGGTACTCTACTGAATTCTTCTTGACTAGCTCCTCAAACCTAGAAAAAAAAAATAAATAAATAAAAAAATAATAAAAATGACATGTTTTAAAAAGTGTCAGTGAAATGTCAAGGGCGACAGAGAAGCAGGACCGAGAGGATAGCAGGGTCAAGCTCAGTGTTCATGTTTGCAACCCAGGAAGCTGTGGTCAGATGTACAGCAGCGAATTGGGGGGGCAGTTGGGATGCAATGGGAGTTATGAGCCTTTGCACTGCAGCAAGACGGCCCCCAGAACAAGTTACCAGAATGCTTAACCCTGCGTATGTACATCTGTCACCATGCAACACTGGAACACACACATATATATACATACACACATATACACATTATATACACATATATATATACATATACATATATATACACACACATATATATACACATATACATATATATATATATATACACACACATATATATATACACATATATA
>JAABNY020000040.1:7280559-7296410 GCA_015164015.2 Brevimyrus niger | reverse complement strand
AGTGCTGTGTCACGTGTTTGACTGCCGTTCGAGGAGTGCTGTGTCACGTGTTTGACTGCCGTCTGAGGGGTGCTGCGTCACGTGTTTGACTGCCGTCCGAGGGGTGCTGCGTCACGTGTTTGACTGCCGTTCCAGGGGTGCTTTGTCACGTGTTTGACTGCCATTCGAGGGGTGCTGCGTCACGTGTTTGACTGCCGTTCGAGGGGTGCTTTGTCACGTGTTTGACTGCCGTTCGAGGGGTGCTGCGTCACGTGTTTGACTGCCGTTCGAGGGGTGCTGCGTCACGTGTTTGGGAATCATACAGCACATCTAGCACTCAAAGCAGAGTAGCACCAGTGCTGAATCTCTTTCATTTTCAGACTAGCGGCTCTTTAGAAACCATAGTAAACTTTTTAAGTCCTATGAACTATGTACTTTTTTCTATTTTCGTTCTCTTGGCCACTTAAAATATCTGTTCAAAAAATGATGGCAACGTAACATGACAGAATGACAACACTATATTAGGCAACCTGATCACATGCACTCAATGAGCCAAACACTGGTCCAAAACACAGTGTACGCCAAGATTATTTGTTAAATAACACAGACTTTATTATTTCACGACAATAACTGAAGAGATGAAGAGCAAATCACATTTTAGGTACCAATCGTGCAGGATTCCAGATTATTCCCAAAGGGTCACAAACTTTTCTCATAACTGTAATCACTTATTCCTTAATTAGCATTATTAAATGTACTACATAGAAAAAAAGACCAAAAATATTAAATTTAAACTGCTTCCTGGGGGAAAATCCTTTCCCACCAAAGGCAGGGGGGACCTACAGGCATAGCTAATAAAGGTCTTTGTTTAATGGCTCATGTGATAATTGTGACTTGATATCCTAAATATAGGACCGGGCCTGACAGGGTGATTGGAGTGTTCCGGGGAATTCACCCATCCATCCATCCATGCAGTTTCTGCTGACCCTATCCTGGGTCGTTGGGGGATCTGGAGCCTATCCCGGCGGATGCGGGTAAAAGGCAGCGAACCACCCAGGGCAGGGCGCCAACCCATCACAGGGCACATTCAAACGCCATTCACTGACACATGCACACTTACAGACAATCTGGTAACTCCAATTTGCCTCAGCACACTTTTGGACTGTGGGGGGGCAATCTGGAGTACCCGGAGGTAACCTCATGATGATACGGGGAGAGCATGCAAACCCCACACGCACGGAGACTCGAACCCTGGTCCCAGGGGCGTGACGCAACAGTGCTAACCACTGTGCCACCATGCCGCCCCCGGGAATTACGTTAAATTAGTTTTAGTTCCGATAAAAACATGGCAACTCCAAATCATTTAAAGATTTAGGAATGCCATCATCAGACAGCAATTAAGGTTAAACAGTCCTAAGTCTTCTCCCTTCCCCTCCCCCCCCCCGAGATAATGATGATGATGAAGAAAATAAAATAAAAAAAAAATAATAAAAAAAAAAGTAGTTAAGGGATTTAAAACCTCAAGGCTCCAGAGGCTAACCGATTACCCAACCCTTGTGGGCACCCTAATCTTACACAAGCCTGAAACGTGTGCAAAAGTGATATTAGCGGTCAGGCTAACCCCTGCACGCTGCAAGATATGCAACGCTCTTCTAACTGGTTCAAAGCCACAAGCGACAGACTTCAGCTGAGCGCAAGACCAAAGAACGGCGTGACAGAAGGGAGTTTCCAAGACATTTGACAGAGGGCCCTGGAAATTCTCGGGCCACAGAATGACGACGTCCGTCCCCAGTTGGGCACACATTAGAAAGATACAAACATGAAAAATAAAACTGATTACTCACTATTTCAAGAGCGATGTTGATATGGAGGAACCGGGAGAGGACGTTGGCTCAGAATAAGGTAACGATTATGCTAGCAGTACCGATAGCAATGTCCATTAAATTGTAGAGTGTGGCAGAAAGCAAGAGTGCGTATAAGTGAGCGTATGTGTGTATCTTTAAGCAGTATTTTTGAGCAAGTGTTATAAAACTGGATTATTACCTAAAATGAATTTAGTAAAACCTTGTTTGCCAATGGCGCAAGTGTAAGCACCTTTCAAGGACCTCATGAAATAGTGTTTTACTGAAAATTATTTCGCGAGCTCTACTGTATTTTTTGTGTGCTACAAACTTTTTAAACTTAATAGCACATGTGTTACTAAGAGGAATGGCTCGCGCCCTTGTTAAAGTCATCTACAGAACCTTACATCTACCAAACACAGCATTGTCCTGTTTTATACCGTCAAGCTCCCAGGGGCATGCATCACCAAGCAGGATTTCTCACTTAGCCTGATTACTTGTTGGATTTAAGGTAGCCCAGATTAAATGGATTTCAACCTTGTTCGCTTACATTTAGCCCAGACTACCTTAAATCCGACAAATTATCTGGATAAGCAAGAAATCCTACTCGGTGATACAGGCCCCTGGTGTAAACCAAGAATTGCTTTGATTGGTGCAAAAAATTTTGATTTTTCTTAAAATATAAACATCGCTTAGTATCAAATTAACATATACGGAATAACATAAATTCATACATAGAAACATTGGAAGTAGGAGGAGAGAAACAGATCATTGGGCATCTTTCATTACCAAAGTCTAGTTCCACATGAAAATGCAAAAGTATTCAACTCACTTGTCCAGGAAGTCCTTATCGACTACAGCAGAGATGTCGAGCAATGGGTTTCCCATTCCAAACAACGCATTCTGGCTGAGGACAAAAGGGAAGCGAAGAATCATGTGTCCGGATCAGAATGAATGACGAAAAGGTGTCCGGAGAAAATACAATTGAGGAACACAAAAGATACCAAAATATTCACATATAAAGCTTTCGTATTCAGTTCTAATGGGTAGCAACCACTGCTCAGTAGGAAGTGTTTCCATGTGACAAAGTGCTGAGCTGAAGGTTCTAAGAAAACAGGTGTAAGTATTGCGAGCAACCCAATAAGCATCTGCTAGTTTGAGTACCACACTGAAATGAAAAGTGCATTCCTTCATAAACCATGCCGGTCTAAAATACTTCATGATACTGTCAAAAGATGATTCCAGATTTCCCAATAAAACCGCATTAGAACCCCAAGAGAACAATTCACGATCTGAGAAGCATTGGTAACTTTATTTTTAATTGAACGGACAATTTAATATGGTGACTTCGGATAACATTTGTTAGGGTAATAACTGTCGCATAACTAAAAAAAACGCGTCGCGATAAATAGCTAAATTATTACAAATAAAAAGCAATTTATATAACTTTGGGTTTCCAAAATAATGCTTTTAAACCATATTTTTAAGGCGAATACTCCTACAAACAACGACTGCGCCCCCACCCTCGGATAACCAGCATTACTGTAAAATGTATAATAAAATACCCCGTGGAACAGGCTGTTACCTTGCAGCGGGCATCGCCGTCTAGTGTAGAATGTGTGATCGGCACAGTGCCCGGTAACGAGGTTCTGCTATCTTCACGTTAGGCTCCTTATCTTCTAGCAGCGTGCGTTCCGCGTCGATTCTCTACTAAAACCGGAACCCTCAGCCCCCGCGTTCTCGTACCTGATTGGATGCAGAAGGAGTGGGAGGCGCGCCTAGATTGACAGCTTGGCTCTATCTGCTCAATCAGGTATACGCAGTGTCTTTTTGCGGTGTATTCAAAAACTATTACGCCCAAGAATTTTGGCATGGAAGATTATTGGCGTTCTTGGAAAAAATTTACATCATAAGACCAACTAAAACGTACAAAAAAGCACTACGTCTAAAGCTAGTAACTGATGTACATACCTCCAATGATGGCAATTGCCGCCCTTTCCTTTTTCGTCTGCCTGACAAGCTGTACATTTCTTAAATTGTATGCATAGCTCAATAAACATGTCAACGATGCAATAAAGTAGCAACGGTAACGCCTGTCTCGTAAAACAACGTACAACGTGCGGCAAATAAAATTCTACTGCGCATATTCTTGGCATAACCCGGTAGTAATGAATGAGTGGAAGAAACGAGTAAAACAAAACGGGCCAACATCTTCACATTAACGTTATTCAGTGTTTACTTGGCATAGGAGGGAAAATACAGCTTCCTTTCGCAGCTTACAGCAGAACTCCAGTAATATATTAACTTGAAAGATACAGATTTGAATTCCTGGATGGGAAAATCTATTGTACCGTATATTTACCTACGGCGAATAGTTTGCTCTAACCCCCGTTTTTATACGTGTACCCATTTGTGCACATAGATAAATCGAGCCGCATGCAAGTTAGGATTCACGTCTAGCAAAACCAATGCCAATAATAAACATCTGTTTAAATCCAGAGGAACAAATCTTTCGTTAACAATATCTTTACCTCGTCGAATGACTTGCAGAAATGTTAATCTCGTTTTTAATTCAAAATTATTAATCAGTAAAATTCCAAACGTGTCTTAAGTTTTTTATATAATTATTATTTTATGTACAATAACGATTGTTAATATAATCAGTCTGGATATTAAGAATGCAAGAATACACTGCGCTCCATTTGTGACTCGCTAATAGGACACTGTGCATTAACAAGTGTGAACTAACCAACCTCTTACAAGTTCTTTATCTTACACATTTAAAAGAGTATTATTATACAATCTGGGTAGCCTGTATACTGTTGGTATTGCTGGACACGGGTAGTTAGTTTGTTCTATCTACGAATCAAAAGTAAATTAGTAACGGTACACAAACAATTTATTAAAAACACTACAGTGTCAATTAGCATTCTATGGGGTCCTCATAGCGGATCGTTTTGTGACGTCTGTCTTAATAACTATCGCAGGATCGCTACGGCTATCCAAATCATGTCATAACATTCTTAATTTGCTATTACCACTGTAGTAAATTTGTCTAGGTAAGTTTACATCGAGGAAGAATTAGAAAGTCAAGTATTAGATATTAAACGTTTTATGCGGCGGACCTCTCTGTTTTGTGCACAGGGTGTGTACGGTCAAATGTTCAGCAAAAACATTTAAAATCTTTTGGCTTAACTGGTAGAGAAAAACCGTTTAATATCTGGACCACGTCAAACTAGGTAACGAAAGCCTGCTAGCTGTTTTTCTGATTTACAGGGAATCATGTTATCCGGGCACGCGTTGGTTTTGCTTTTAAAATAAGGCGTAACGCTCGTCGCATTTGATTAGGACTTTACCTGAGAGTCTTTTTATCCAGTTTGGGTTTTTTCGGTTTAGACTGGTTTGCAGCCATGGTCAGTGCACAGTTGCAGCACTTTTGGAAGATGCATGAGATGTTGAGAAGATCCAGAAGAGCGGGTTCACGAGCTTCATCTCTGAACTGATGGCAAGCACGCGCAGCGGGGTGACGTCACCGCCTGCGCTCGGCCCCGCGGACGCAGCGCAGATCAGCGCAGGCGTATGCATGTGGACGCAATGAATGAGTTGATATTACGTATACGGATTTCTGAAGATGTGTAATAAAAGATACGCAGGCACATTAATTCTCCAAGTTGGAAGCTTCTGTGAAGTTAATCGTAGCTTGCGGTGCGATAACTGCAAACACAAAATGAGATTAAGCTTATAATTTCCACATTCAGAGGATATTTGATAGCCTGGAGATCTGTAATGAAGCCGCAGTAATCCATTAATTGTACCGGGGAAGTTTTGTCGTAATGCTGTGATATACTAAAATTTAATGCAGCATTTATATGTTATATAGAATAAATCTTCATATTTTGGAGAAATTAGATGAAGGCTTAATTTAACAAGCACAAAGCCTCGAAAAATGCAGAATAAGACTATGCAGTTATATATATATTTTTAACGACTGTGAAAATCAAAACATTTCCAGGTTTAATTTGGGAACATAATTATAGTCACCAAAAACTATAGGATGTGTCCATGGGGATGAATCTGATTTACTGTACTATAATACATTAAGTGATATTCTCCTGTGTAAGTGTAAAGGCTTGTAGGAATTTGTGTGCAAAATAAATGCTTCATTTAAATACAAATACACACAAACAGATGCCATACATTTATCACAGAACCATTCTATGGCCACATTGGTTAAATGCAGGGGACACATTTCGTTGTTGCGCACTGTGTGCTGTGCCGTAGTGTGTTAATGACCCTTGATCACCAAATTCTAATTCTAACAATATTAAGTGGAATCACAACAAAAAGTAAATGTTATAAAATGCTTTATTATAAAAGTGTCAACATGGTACAATTCAAATTGACAGCTTTGCAAATAAACTCAAAATCGGGACCAGTCGAGTGTGCTTGACAATGAACACGTATATCTTAATTAATACATTGACTAGAGCCAAAATTCAGACTGAACTGCAAGACCCTAAGGCACCTAGAGATCTGTAATATGCTATAAAAACAAGTAGTAGTATTCTATTTACATTCAAATTGCAGTATTCATGTTCATTTATCATTCAAAGTTATTCACAATGTAACGGAAGTTACATGTCACCGCTGCATATTTCATTACACATTGTTAGCCTACATATACTGCATTACTATGAAATGATACATTAAGATTAGAGAGAATGTTCCCTTTAATCTAGCGATAACATTTATCTTCCGTGTGATGTTTTGATTGATGCAAGGCATTGTCATCTGCGGACACATCACCAATTACCCCCATACCATGTTAAAGCACTTGATTTATTAATAGAAAGTCATTTTTACGCTATTTTCATAAGACCCCCCTTCCTGTTATAGATTCACATGGGGAAAGATTACAGGTGAATTTGTATCACAGTAAAAATAACACAGTGCAACAGCCTAAGACCTTTTATTTGCATCATTAATGTCATAGTAACTTTAGTAATCTCATAGTAATACAACTGAAGTATTAAATCTTCATATGGCTTACAGTTAAAGGCCAAAAAGACCCTCTCTTTATACAACTTCAGTCAAAATTTTAAGAAACCATTTTCATTCATGTTAAATTTCTAAACTCTGATAGGTAAATATTCCATCCAAACTAAGAAAAATAACACAACATTCAGCTGATACAATCTTTAATAAAGTAGCCCTTAGTGTTTCCAGATATTGCTGAAACACAACATTACACAAACAAAATCTTTGGTATATTTTATGACAGTGTAACATACAGGAAGCTGGTTAACTATTTTCTGCTATAACAGAAGACAAAACGCAACTCATAATTCACGCTTTTAAATAAATATCAGAAGAGCAACAGTGTTTTCGTAGAGTTATACTATAACTTAGCGTGAAAAATAACATAAGAACATACTGTGAAATGTGTTAATGGTCAGACAGGCGACAAGCCGTAGTGAGTAAAATTAAATCTTTTAAGGCCAAAACTACAGGTAACCGTCCTCCTTCAAATAAGCTTTTATTTATTTTTGCAGATTTAGACATATGTTAGATATTGAAAAATGTAAAACCTTTGATACCAAAATAGAAAATGCACATGTATAAACCAAGACTTTTTTTTCCCCAAACTTCTGAAATTCAACACAAGAAAAATAATTTTGCCGTTTTTTTTTTTTTTTAAAGTTAGATTCATAGGGGGAGAAAAAAAATAAACTTTTTTGCAATTGGATTGTCTACAATTCTAGGTTTGCAGCAATTGCTTAAAATGACAAAAGGGGTAAGTCAGTCTGGGGAGGGTTTGTATGACTGTTTCAGGTATGTTTAGATTGGGACACGTCTGTCCTTATTCCAGGACATGCCGGGCATCCTCTCTCCCGGCCTACTGATACCAGGGGGTCTTTCGGACCCAGCGGAGAGTGAATCCGGCGTCGGTGCGAATCTTAATGGAAGCTGCCTCGGCTTCTCTCACGGTCTCCTTCACAGACTGCATCAGGTTTTGAGCGTTATGGACCAACATCTCCGTGGCCTTTTGGAGAAGGGAGAAAGCAGCAGGAGATATTATCCAGTGGAGAGAGGCCTGACCGCCCCCCCCATCCTAATGGAGGTATGTACAGCAGCACAGGGTAACTCTCCCCCAGGACCACAGTGCAAAATACAGACGGCAAGTGACAAAGTGATGGACTGACAACAGTTTAAAAAAAAGCTGCAAACACAGGACAGTCAAGGGGACCTGGACTCGAAAACATAATCCCTGATTGTTATACTATTAAAATATTATAACACACAGAAACACTGATACACAGAGAGAGCCCTAAGGGTACTGTATTACTGAGCTGAGAGGCTGCACACGCACACACACACACACACACACACACACACACACACACACACACACACACACACACACACACACAGTGTGCGCATGCATACATTCCCGTCATGGTGCAGACTCTCCATTACATTTCTATGGGCATAACGTATACTCCCAACAAAGATGATCTTAACCTCTACCCAGCCATAACGATAACCTTAAGTTACCAATGAGAATGCAAGACTTTTGGCCATTTCAGTTTTTTTTTCGATTGCATTCACAGATGCTTACAAAATTTGAGGTCTATATCGTGAAGACCGGAAGAATATCCTCACAAGGTTACAAGTAACAGGTTCTACCACATCGAAGGGACATTTGGTCCACACAATACGGTAAACACACACACAACTACCCTCTACCCACCCACCGCAGTACCCTCACCTGCTCGGACTCCTCCTCGCTGATGTTGGTCCTGCCCAGCATGGTGGCCTTCACCGTGGACAGGATCTTCAGCTGCGTGCTGATGGTGGGGATTCGCTCGCACACCTGCATGGAGGACTGAGATTTACACGCGGGAAAACGCCGTCCAACTCGACAAGGTACACAACTCCGACGCGACGTGACGTGGAAGCCCTCCTGCTGGGCCTGGGACAACTTTCCCAACTGTGCCCTCCTCAGATGGCGAGCACCGATACATTTTAATTCAGCAAAAGCATTTCAAGTGTGTAAATCTACCAAGCATGTCAGCGTTCTGCAACACCGGATACAAATGCACCATTGGCTGGGCAGCTGAACGTTACACTAAAAGGCAGATATTGAGTGCTTATCAATATGCGTGCTTGACCATTCCTGTGTTCTGGCGTACCGGTTTCACATCGTCCTTCATCGCCCGAGTACAGTTCCGATACTCAGCAAGAGAAGTGCGGAGGCACAGTAAAAATCTCGGGATGCTGCTCATGCCCGTCCCCAAATAACAAGGAGGCGACAGTTGCACCCTCACCGTTGAGAACAATCCCACGATTTTCACTGCATCCCGAGTTCCTTCTCGGGAGGGCAAATTAGTACGAACGCTTTTGCCAAGAACGCAAGTCCGTCGCCGTGCGTTCTTGGCACTGAGGGAAAACCCAATCAAATTTCCGGACCTTTGCATGGCGATCTAAAAGGGTCGGCGGGAAGCTGTGAAGAGAGGGGGGCCGACCTGCAGCAGGTTGGTGCGGATTCGCTTGTCAGTGCACTGCTTGGCCACCTCCTTGGCCAGCCGGGTGACCTCGTCGGAGGCCTTGGCGATGTCCTTGGCGCACTGAATGAGGGCGCGCTTGTTCCCGCTGCCGCCTCGTACCAGGCGGGACATCTCCGCCATCAGCAGAGCCATGCGCTTGGCGGCGCCGATGATGTCATTACCCTACAGAGGAGTGTACACAGTAATCGATGATGTCATTACCCTACAGAGGAGTGTACACAGTAATCGCTAAATCAATCTCGATGAGACCATCACGGTTACAATCAATGCATCAATGTATCCAGCTGGTTTCTGCATAGAGCAACAGTATAGAATGTTATCGGGCATTTTTTTAAATAAAAATTTTAGTTAAGATGAATACTTAGGGTAAAAAAAAAATAAAAATAAAAAGACATTTCAGGTACTTTCTTTCTGCATGTTTTGATGGATCCTGCAAGAGAACCACTCCCCTACTCAACAGGAGGAAACGGTTTTTGTCAAACCCTCCAGCTCTCGACAAAACTGCACCTAATTCAAACACGCCGCTGAACCACAAATGCAAATAATTTGAACGTGCAACTTGCCAAAATGACGACCCACGGTCAGAGCTGTACAACTTGTCATTTTGATACGGTACACTTGACAAGACGGCTCAAGCACACGCTTTTGACTGGTCACAACGTGCAGTGTGTGAACATGTTAGTAATTCACAGCAGAAAAGGAAGAATGTCTGTCAGAAATCTGAGACCAGGGCTGAAACACAAGGGTGTTTACCATCATTTAATGAAGGAGGGGGAAAGAAAAAAAACATTTAGGAAAGTAATCCAAACCTTCAGTTAGTATCCCTTTGTTAGTCTGTTTTTTATTTCAAATAAACAGACCGAGTTAAAAAGGACAGCTCATGTTACTATAAAATTACAAATCTCTTGGTACATTACTAGTTGTTATGCAGACAGACAGTTTTCCTTTTTGTTAATCAATTCAAAAAGACCAAAATCCAGTTTAGTTGGATTAGATGTGTTCAGTAAAGCCATTGTGGGGGAAAACGGGCGCGTGACGCGACTCGATACGTGACGGGGAAGCCCTCATCCGTGACGTCACAGGCTGGGTGAAGCACAATCTCAACACTAAGGGGCTCCAGTCCCTTTCAGGCCGCAGCAAACCGGACGCGTACAAAGGGGAGAGCTGAGGACCTGTGCAGCCAGCGGCAGTTTGACCAAGAAGAGCAAATCCAACAAATAATAAAGTCGTCATTCCAGCATAGCCAGAGGTACCCAGCAAGGGCCCAGGTGTGAAGCAGCACTGGATCAACGTTCCGGATGCCTGGATGCAGACTGGAGCACACGGCCCGTGGGGCAAAGCATCGAGTACCTTACTGGACCATTTTCGTGCTTCTTGATGCAACGACTGAGCCGCGGCCAGCATGGGCTGGTTAACCGGCTGATTGGCGGGAAATAAGAGCAGCTCGGGTTCATAATCGTCTTCATTGTCTGACGGCAGGACGAACTCAAAATCCGCTTCGTCCTCATCTACATCTAAATCCGCATCAGCGGGTTTGAAAGCCGCGTCCGCGGCCCTGGGCTGGGTAAGGGGGGGGGAGGAGGAGGAGGAGGAGGTGGAGGGCGGCAGGGAGAAACAAGGAGAGAGTTAGTGTGAGGAGTAGGAGGAGGTCTACAGCACCTGGTCCCCAGGGACCCTCCAGACGGTCCATGCTGATGTTCCCTCCCAGAACTGGGAGGAAGCAAAATCATAGACCGTTTGGGTGTCTCTGAGGACCGGTTTGAAAACTGCTGGTCTACAGGACAGGGACAGGAAGGTGGGCAGGAATCAGATTTAGGGGAGGGGGCTCTGTAAGGATGGAGAGGCAATAGACTTCAACATGTACCAGAAATACTCCAGGACAATCACAATAACCATCCATACAAGTCTCTAAAGGCAGAAACTTTACCATGTATTACTTCTGCATCCAGTGCCTTCAAGGTTAAATAAACAAACTTGAAAAATGTATAAGAAATGTAATAATTACATTTGTTTCGTGTCTAAGGAAGCCTGTTCCTCTGAAGTTGCATTTTGTCAAAATATTTAGTGTAATGTGTCCTGCAGCAAATATAAGAACAAATCGGCAAACAAACAGTCAAGGGGTGAGGGGGGCCGAGTGAGGACAGTTTAATAGTTTAATATATGATGTAGGCAGAGGGGGCAAAGAATGACAGAGGGCAGGTGAAAGAATGCCACGGGTTGGGGGCCTTTGGAATGCCGCAAAGAGAGAAGGGAAAACTACCGAAGGTTAGCAGGTGCCATAGAAAACGGGGTCCTTTAACGTGGGAAAATGCGGGCACACCCAGCACACCACTGTCTTTACACTCAGGCATTTCAAAAGACACCTAAACTTCACACGCCTGGCAATTGACTAATTTACTGAAGCTTTGAGGATTTGCACAAAATGAGTTGCACAGAGGCAGCAGCACAGTGTGACAGCCTGGCCCCCACCCAAATTGCCAGAGTAGGTTGTGTCTTGATAAAAAATTTCAAAAGCTTTTTTCTATTGTATGAATTCACCAGCTATCAGAACAAACCCTTGAGTTTTACGACTATGCCAACAGCCTGGGCAATAACTGAAATGTTCATTTAATCCATTCTTGGGTTAAAAGGGCTCTTAGCTGTCATCAAAATGTGTTGGGCCCCTAAGGGTTACACAAAAAAAATACAAGAAAGTAATCTCTGGCGCCCTCTAGGAAACATATGACGAAAACTCCATCAAGATCACATCCACTGTGGGTAACTGTCACGTGCGTTTCTTTCCAAGGTTACATTTAGACTGGAATCAGAAGAAGAAACTAAATAAATAAACCGGACTGGGTTAGACATTAATCAATCATCGTTAGGTATACAGCATGCAAGTACTTTATGAAAGTTTTTAAATCCATCCAACCAATTCCTGTAACTGCTTGTCCTGTTCATGGTGTCATGGTGGGTCCAAAGACTATCCCGGAGACTAGGGGTGCAAGGTAAGGAACAACCCAGGACGAGGCACCTTTTTGGGGGGGGGGGGGGGGACTGGAGTACCTGGGGGAAACCCCCACGACGACATGGGGAGAACATGAAACTCCATACAAGGAGACGTGGCGGAGACTCCATTCCTGCTCCCAGGTGAAGGAGGTGACAATGCCAACCACTGCCATCATGCCCTTTATGACTTTCAATCTTAATTGCAATTAGCTGAACCCGAAGTCGCTGCGAGGATTTCAAGATTTCGGAGAAATATGCATAATAATAACAATTCCGGGCAGAATCATACAGATTTATACCAATAATTCAGTCAATGTTGAAGATGTCTTAAGCATACAAATAAAATCCATGTCTCACATCGGACTAAAACGGCGCCTAAAATGGAAAACACGCCACGCCTGCATGTGTAGCCCAACGCGCCGAAGCTCAGCGCGTGCAGCGGGATGCAGACTCGGTCCGGGTCCGGCTCCTACCTTGCTGGACCACTTGCGGGCCTCGTCGTGCAGCTGCCGGGCCGCCACCATCATGGGCTCGCTCACCATCTCGCCCGCCTTCTGCTCGGGGAACTCCTCGTCCTTCTCCTCTGGCGGGGGGGGCCTGGGTGGGGGCACCTCACCCTCGGGGAGCGGCGGTTTGGGCGGAGCCAGGTCGTCGTTCAACTGCAGGGATACGCGGGGAATCGTCCAAGGGGCTCAAAACACCGATCGCGTTCCATGGGAGGAGAACGCCACAGCGTTCGGCGCTTTAAGACGTCTACCGTTGGCTGACCGGATAACCGGAACGGCGGCAGATGAGGGCATAAAGAATTTCTCACAGTCGAAATGCTGACCGCAGACTTACATGCAGCTGCTCCAGACTCGGGGGCGGAGGCGGGAATTCTGGTTCCTGGGGCTGGAAGGCCTCTTTAACCTTGGCTACGGCACCCAGGATCTTGTAGCCGGAGTCCAGGAAGCCCTTCTGCAGCCCTGCTCGTCACAGAACGGTATGACGATTTTTGCACACTGCTAGGTGTCACTTCCGCACACTGCTAGGTGTCACTTCCGCACACTGCTAGGTGTCACTTTTGCACACTGGTACATGATTAAAAACACCTACATTATGGAAATTCAGTGGAAGACCGTTATATCTGAGGTTCTCAAAGGCCCCCAGGCAGACAAGCAACTCCTCACTAGGAGGAGATGTGAAGCTTGATACCTGGATCCTGGATGTTCCCTGCCACAGCCTTGGCGTTCATCACCATGGGGGAGATGGTCTTGCTCAGCTCGTCCGAAGCCGCCTTCACCTTCTCCCGGAACTTGGGGTCCTCCGAGTTCTCCACCTCCCGCTTGGCCACCAGGAGGATGCGGTTGGCGCGGCGGGCGATGCTAGTGGCCCCGGCGACCAGCATCTGCGGCTGCACGTTGGCCATGGCCACCCGGCACTTGTCGATGTCTTTCTTGATGGCCTCCTCGGACGCGTCCAGCAGGGATTTGGTGTCGATGGCTTCATCCACCAAACCTGAGCACGGGCAGAACATCAAGAACAAAGAGTCGGTGCCAGGAAATTAATCTGGTATCCAAATTTGGTACTTACAAATAATAGTATCTAATAAATAAGAAGAAACCTGTGGTGCAACTTGTTTATAATTGTCTAGTAATGATTTAAAAGATGTAACAACCTAATTACTAACCTGCTTATAAACCATTCATAATCCATTTATAAGGGCAGCATTATTGTAAAGTGGAACCATTACTTTAATCACTTTAAAGTGACACACACAGCATGAAGAATCCACACACTTAAATCCATGCCATTCACTGTTAGACTGCAGCCCAGCATTCAAAATGGCAGCTTTGTGACAAACGTGGGTTTTGAATCACGAGCCATGGCAACAAGCAAAGGTGTAAAAAAACTATTAGGGATTCTGCCCTTAAGAGCCACTGTTACACATCTATAGTGCTGCTGGTATTGAACTACTGTGCCTGTGTTGACAAAGGACAGAAAAGGTACTGCATACGTAACTAAGGGAAGGAGCACTTAACATACCGGTCAGTTGTTCGATTAGGACCTCAGACTCTAATTTAGGAACGTTCCTTTGTTTAAAGCCATCTGTCCTTTGAATTTTGAGAAGAAAACCCAAAAACTGTTCAGAAGCCATAGGAGTCTGTAGCTCTGTGTTTGTTCGGCATGCAAGTTGGAGATGAAGCAGGATTTTTGCAGCAGGTAAACGCAAGAAGAGAGGAGAAAACATGTTGTTTGGTACCTGTCATTTTCTCAATGTTGTCAATCCACTGGTTTTTCATGGTGTCAAAGTGTTCATAAGCAGCTTGATTCCCCGGGTTCCTCAGCAGGATGCGAGCGGCTGACACCACCTTTTAGGAGACACGTAGCCCAGACACCCTGCTGATTAGCCAGAGGCAACCGCTAAACGAGGGCCGTACGAGTCACCAGTATCGGCAAGCATGCCATCTACCACAGGCCGAGATCCAGAATGCTGCAGTTTCCCATCCAAAAACAAGACTACGTACATTCCTAGCATAATTCAGCAACCACTCCGTTTACAAAGAGTTTTTTTTTTCCAGGTCATATCACCAGAAATTTCTACACAGCCCCAAAATAACAGACCACGGAGATCATCCAAAATGCAAGTGGCTGGTTTTACAGCGTTTGCGCCTAAGAAAACAGCAACAGCATTTAATGTGAAAACATGTAGGGCTCCATCATACAAGCCCTGCCTTCTAGCATATGGAATGAAGGAGAGCAGAGGCTGGCAAGATGGGGACTTGGGTCTGGGCTCAAACCCAGCGGTTTGACCAGGCAGCTTTCAGGGCCACAGGACAGACCCACACGCTGCTTTGCCCCCCCCCACATGCCAGCCAACTCACCCCCATCCCAAATTTATTGTTACAGGGCCTTCATATCGTCAAGAGGGTAACACACACACACACACACACACACCTGTGGCGTCAGCTCCCTGGCCGACTTGACGGCTGACTGGATGCCCTCCACCGTGCTCTTGTTGGCCGTGCCGACGGCAGCCGCTTTCTCAGCTGTGGCGCCCAGCTTGTTAGCGTGGCTTTCAAAGTTAGCTGCCCGTTCCTCGAATACCTGAGAGCAAAAGGCGTCAGGGAGACAGAAGGAGCCCCCCCCGGTGGACATGAGGGAGCCCCCCCCCGGTGGACATGAGGGAGCCCCCCCCAGTGGACATGAGGGAGCCCCACACATGACACAGCCTCACTCAGATAAAAACAAACACCAAAATATGATCTTTGAAACACTAAAAAATTTGATCATATTACACCAGTCTTATCCTCCCTTCATTGGCTACCAGTTAAGTCTCGGATTGACTATAAAATACTGCTACTAACCTACAAAGCACTGAATGGCCTTGCACCAGAATACCTTAGTGATCTGCTGACCTTCGTTCTCAAGATGCGGGATATCTGTTAGTACCTAGGGTAGAAAGAGCTACGGCAGGCTGCAGAGCTTTCTCCTA
>JAABNY020000040.1:7228675-7242950 GCA_015164015.2 Brevimyrus niger | reverse complement strand
ATGAAAAGGAGAGGTATGTTGTCAAAAGAATGGCTCAGAAAGTCACACCAAAAATATTAAAACCAACCTTTTCATAGGTAATGAAGCCTAACAAGGTGACCAAGTGGTAAGAAGCAAATTAGATGATAATTGTTTTAAGGGTATTTCATGGCTGATTTAAGACATAGGTCGGCACCAACCCGTCTAACATAGGAGATAGGAACAGAAAACTAACACAATCTGAAGGTTAAATATTTAAATATTCTTTCATTGACAAACTTCTGGTTACCGCGAAGAAAAATGTACAGAATGGTAGTGAACACCGATCAGATGAAACACATTCAGTATAGGGGATCTTTTTAAACCTTGGTGCTATTCAGAAGGGTTCTTAGACTGCACTGCTACACTCTCAGAAAAAAAGAGTACCAATTTGTACCTTTGCTTGTGAATGGGGCTGTACCCTCAAGGGTCTGCCAATTGTACCCTAAACTGTAGGTAAATATACCCTTTAACAGGTACAGAAATGGACTCTGAGGAACATCCCAGAGGTACAAACAGCATTAATGTACCATCAGCATTAATGGTACAAAAATGTTTCTCAGAATCCATCTCTGTACCTTCTGAACACCTTGAGGGTACAGCCCCTGTGACAAGCAAAGGTACAAACTGGTAGTCTTTTTTCAGAAAGTGTTATACTACTACTACTATCAATAATAATAATAATGCAACAACAAAGATTACAAACTAGTACCTACAGGTATACACACGACAAAAATGAAATATCTGGTTAATATAATCAAGAATAACAGGTGTCATTATTTTTTGCTACTTTAGCTTCTAAAACAAGAACGTACATTTTTAATTTAATAGATCTGTATTGGGCAATATTACCTAGATGTTATATATATCCAAGCCCTGACAGATAATCAGACAATCTAAATATGGAAAAAAAAAAATAAACGAAAGGAATCCATGAACATTAAAGTGCATTCATGAAATGAAATAATAATACGTTTAAGAACAAAAAGCAAATAAAAAAATCACAAAGGAAATTAAAGAGAACATTGGACTTTCAATTAAGATTTGGGAAATCTTGCTGAACTAGATGACAGTTATACATTTGGTATTAAGATGCGTGCTGGAAATCCCACAGACAATTCGAAAGAAAAATACGTGCAAGCGAAAACATCCGCCTTGCTTATCCAGCTCACCACCTACTACATATACCACGCATATTTAAATCTCTTGTAGCAAAAACCTTTATCTAAAGAAAGAAAAAAACACAGTAATCATGTCTGAATAGAGGAAAATACACTCGTAAATACAGAGTGACTATCAAGGGGCAAGCAGAGAAAAGGTAAGGATTGGTCTACACGGCGCTCCGGGATGGTGACTTGACACTTGTTTGTTTTTCGTTATTATTAATCGTGACGGGTAACGTGACTGCTGGGAAGGCGGCCGTGTGCGCGCTGCTGCAGGCATCTGAGTCCCTGACTACGGCGGTGTTACTGCTGTCGCTGGCAAACCTGGAGGGCGTATAACGCGGCGTGGGGCTCAGTCAACCGGCGATCGACAGTATTTATTTAATAAGACAAAGCAGAGAGGGGGGGAACACAGCTTCCGTCTTGTTTACGCTGTCCTCCATAGGGACATGTGGCTGTTCGGTTCAGTTGTGTTCACCAGAGTATGCGTGGTTAGATCGGGCCGTCCTGCTGAGTTTATGCCCTCCCCCGAGTACTAAGTTTAGTTGACGCATCGTTGGCTAGTTGGCTAGCTAATCGGTTAGCTTCGTCAAGGAGTTCGCAGGCCTAGCAAGCTGCCGGCTAGCATAGATTGATCGGGCGGGGATGCACCTCGCCGTACGTGTGCTGAACTGATTTAGCCACGGATCTCGCTCCCCGACCGAGCCTAAATGTGGGATTCACCCAGGAGTTGGGCTAACTGAGACCGACTGAGAGGTGAGGAGGCGAACTGCGACCTCTGTGCCGTGTTTACTTTGAAAGCGGGGGTAAACAAGGGCGCGCTGGTTTCCGGTTAGCCTGCCACCATGCTAAAGCCCAGGCCCACTACCAGGCTGGATAAGAGGCGGCTTCGTGCGCTTTCGTTTTCGTTTAGACGATTAGTTATTTTTCCGGTCTGTGAGTGTGGAGTCGGGGGAAAAATAGAAGCCGATCCCTTAATTCTTGTGCATTAATAACTGTCACTGGACCAATGGTTTAACCATGAACGCGGTGTATTAGCAGGCTGATCGGGCTCGATCGCACCTTTGACTGCTGGCAAATGGAGAGACCGCCGTTCAGACAGAGCCAGCAATGCGGAGCCTGGGAGATGAAGGAGAAGCTGGGCACCGGAGGCTTCGGCCACGTCTATCTCTACCAGCACCAGGTTAGGGCTGCCGTCTCACCGCACCTTTTCTGGTCATCGTATTAAGAGAATCGGCTTGTCAGTATCACTGATGTCAATCTAACTGCGAAGTAGATGCTGTGAGTCTGTAAGGGTTGTGAAGAAATGTAACAACTGCTTGATTACACGATAAACACCACAGGAGTCAGTATCCGGTAACTACTAGAGAAAAAAGTTCAAATTAACCATGTAAAACACAACTAAAACTGTAATGATCGTTTTCTGTGGCTATGTGATAATGTATATTTGCAGTAAATTCCACATGCTTAGTCTATAGTTAGAAAGCTAGTGGAGTACTAGTACTAGTAACTAGTGGATCTAAGGGTACACATTGAATTTAAAGTTACTTTTGGATAGATTACTAGTTTATACTTGGGAAAAGTGTGACTTGAGGTCAATTTGGTGTTACCGTTGGCGGATCAATCTATTCGTGCTGTGGATGTGTCTGACGTCTGAGGGTTGATGATCGTCTGTCGCGAGTGAGGATGTGGGGTCCTCCTAGGTCACCCGCGGTGTATAAATGATGACCGTTAGCGATGTGTGAATCTAGAAGGAACATGTCTTTGGTATCTTTGGCAGGCATGGGGCAGACCGTGGCACCCAATAAGTAACTTTTTATTTAAGGAGAAAAACAAGCGCAATATGTTTGTCAACGGACAGATTTGTTTACACAAGGTATATATATATTTTTTTTCCCTGTTTGCTTGTACCTAATTGTATTTATTTTGTAAAGGAAACCTCGGAAAAAATTGCACTCAAACTTTGTCGCCTTGAGCTGACCCCAAAGAACAAAGAGAGGTGGAGTCGCGAGATCCAGATCATGAAAAAGTATGTTGCTGAAACCCCGGCTGACTAATTAGTGTATTTTCTGTATGTCTCTGTGGTGATTTGGAAAAGATTCTAATTCGAGGTGTCAGGAGTCCAGTCTCAGCAAATGGATTTCTGGACACTTTGAATCGGTATGTTGTTTTATCTCCCTTAACCTTCAGTATTCTCCGTGATGCAGGTTAAATCACATCAACGTGGTAACCGCTAGAGACGTGCCGGACGAAATTAAGCACATAGCGTTGAATGATCTTCCGCTCTTAGCGATGGAATACTGTTCCAGGGGAGATCTCCGAAAGGTATGGAGCAAAATGACGCAGATTAGGCCATCAGTTTGGATGGCGGAGTCACTTGTTTGGAAAGTACCCTTGTTTTAATCACCCATTCTTGTTTTTGTCATGGCTGTAGCTGCTGAGCAAGCCGGAAAACTGCTGTGGACTGAAAGAGAGCGAAGTGCTATCCTTACTCATCGACGTCGGTACAGCGTTAAAAATACACCGTCGTACAGAAGGAACTCGTCAAGCCGTCATGAATTTGTTTCCTTTGGACTATATTTACTGAAAGGCTTTTTTCTGTCGGCTGGAGTTTCTTTATATAGATGTCAGAAGTGATTTGCGTTCGCATTTTGTGTTGCAGGGTCGGGGATCCAGTATTTGCACGAAAACAAAATAATACACAGAGACCTTAAACCCGAAAACGTGGTGCTTCAAGAAATGAATGGAAAGGTAGTTCTAGTCGAAGAGTCATTGTTTTTGTTTTTTCAGGAAAGTTATTTTTAGACTCGGTGGGTATTTATGACAAATTCTTGTTCTTTTCCCACAGTTGGTTCACAAAATAATAGATTTGGGCTATGCCAAAGATCTTGATCAGGGGAGTCTTTGTACATCTTTTGTGGGAACGCTGCAGTACCTGGTAAGAACACAGCACTTCTTAATCCTGCTATTGTCTTTCTGTTATTCTTTCCTGCAATTCTCTGGATGTTGCACTGAGAAATTTGCATAACACTTTACTTAAAGCACCCTTCCATAATGCATTATAGATACCTTTATAATGCATTTATAAACTATTATAAAAATGGCTATAACTATTTATAAAATAGCATACGTTATAGCCATGTTTATTATGCATTACAATTGGTCCATGAAGCTCTCATCTATGATGTACTATAAATACCTCAATAATGCATTGCATAAGTTTATACTAGCCATTATAATGCATTATGAAGGTATCCGCATGAAGTTATGCATAATGCATTACGACAACTGCTTTAAGTAAAGTTTGTTGGATTTCATAAAAACACGTTATATTTCATGGTTTTGCTTCAGGCTCCCGAGCTGTTTGAGAACAAACCCTACACAGTGACAGTGGACTATTGGAGCTTTGGCACCATGATCTTCGAATGCAGCTGTGGTTTCCGTCCTTTCCTGCATAACCTGCAGCCTGTGCAGTGGTACAGCTGTTTTTTTTTTCTCTTTCTTTAAAAAGCCCAGCATAAACAAACCCTGCCTCTGTTTATTTTTCAGTATTTCTTGTGGTGTTACTTTGAAGACCAGCACCGATCTGATGTTTTTAATTTTGCCGCATGTTGTTGCATAATTTGTACTGTTATTGATAGCCTCTATAATTTCTTTATGTTTACTGATTATCTGGGGGGAGGGGTCTCTGATTAGTGAAGAACTCATCAGGCTATACAGAGATTTCAGTCTTCATGAGATTTACAGAGTTTCTGCTGCACTTTTGGTAACGACATTTAAGTTGGATCAGATTGTGTTGGCAGAGTAATTGGTGAAATATTTGATTATCTGACTTGGAAATGTTTTATAGGACCAACAAAGTCCGGAATAAGGGTCCAAAGGACATTATGGCTGTTGAGGACATGAATGGGGAAATTAGGTTCTCTACACAACTGCCCTACCCAAACAACCTTAGTCGGTAAGAATTTCTCAAAGTCCTTAATGGCTCCGCTGCCTGCTTCCCTTCAGACACTAAGCGGCATAGCAGTAGCATCTTTTCTGAGCTCGTTAATCTTCGACATTTAAGGCGATTGTTGTGATTTTAGGACTCTGGTGGAGCAGCTGGAGACTCTGCTTCAACTCATGCTGAAGTGGGACCCTGTTCAGCGGGGCGGAGGAATGCACAAGGAAACCAAGCAGCCCATGTGCTTCGCTCTTCTGGACCAGATACTGACCATGAAGGTCAGTCAGAGCGACGGCTGTTCTAGTTCCCCAGACTCGGGGACTTATTAGAGTAATAACAATAAAAAAAAACTGCTCTTCTCCTCCCCCTGGTGGTTGCATGCAGGTGGTGCACATACTGAACATGACCTCGGCCCAGATCCACTCCTTCCAGCTGGGGCCTGATGAGGGGCTCCATGTTCTCCAGCAGCGCATCGAAGCAGAGACGAAGATCGAACATCTCAACCAGGAGCTCCTACAGGAGACGGGGGTCTCCCTTGACCCCAGGAAGCCTGCAGCTCAGTGTGTCCTGGATGGAGTGGTAGGACCTTCCTGTTTGCTCACATCCCGCTATGTAAGCCTGTGTGATACAGCCCTGAGGTGTCCTGCAGGCTAATGATGCTGGTCTTTCTTTAGGTGGTTTGGCGAGATGAACTTGCCATTAACTAGACCGTTTCTCAATTTTTTTCCACAGAGAGGGTGGGACAGCTACATTGTATATTTATTTGATAAGAGCCTGACAAAATATTCAGGTCCTTTGAGCTCCCGGCCACTTTCCGAGAATGTCAACTTCATAGGTGAGCAGCTCCTTGGCCTGGTCTTGCTATTCTGGTCTTGCTATTCTCAGCTCCTCTTCATCAGTACTCCTGGCTCCGTTTCAGGTAGCTGTAGTCTTTGTGATTTTTTTTTTCTCTTCTTCTTCAGTGAGAGAGCCCAAGACCCAACTGCCTCTGACCACTCTGAAGAAAGTTTGGGGGGAAGCAGTGAGCTACGTCTGTGGATTGAAGGAGGATTATAGTAGGCTGTTCCAGGGTCAGAGAGCGGCAATGTACGTAATCTTTTGGATTGTTGAGAAACCAATAGAGATAAACAAAAAAAAATGTGAGCAATGAAGTAGTGGTGCCTATGGGGTAATTATGGTGTCCCTGTATCGCAATATTTATTTTGTCCGTGTATGTAACTGCTTATTTCCCAGACACGCATATAAATATTTTTTCCTTCTTTTCTCTGTTTCTGTAGGCTAAGTCTCCTCAGATTCAACACCAACCTCACCAGACAGAAGAACATAATGTTTGCCGTTTCTCAACAGTTAAAAGCTAAGCTAGATTTCTTCAAGAGCAGCATTCAGTTTGACTTGGAGAAGTACAGCGACCAGATGCATTATGGGATATGTGAGTTTGTCATTCTGTAACCCCTGGCTTTTAGCGCAATTGCAGTGTGGTTGTTGGAAAATGGTCAAAGTGGCGACTGTGGATCTCTGTTCTCAGCATTGTGTAAACAATTGATTGGTGTAAAACATTAACTTCAACAGAGATCTGCAAGCTTATGTTCAAATTTTAACTTTAGATACTGATAAGTACAGTTTTCTGGAATGATTAGCATGTGATTGAATAATGTTTTATTTCTAAATGGTAGTTCTGTTACATGTTTACCAATCCTCAGAAATTAGACTTAATTAAACTTGTACATTTTATCCGCTTTGAGTATGAGATGAAGGTGATTCTGCTTATTAAAAGCCTGCCGCTGTCCCTCTAAAAGCTTCTGAGAAGATGCTGAAGGCCTGGCAGGAGAATGAGGAGAAGGCAGCTGCCTTTGCACAGGTCAGATGCCGCTTCGAATTCCTGCAGGAAACGGTCTCACATCCAAGAAGCTCCTCCTCGCCCCTGTAGCCGAGTTACTGTGCAGTTTTCAAAAGATAAACACTAGCGCAAAAATCATTTCCCCCCGTCATTGATTCCCAACAAAACAAAACCTAGCCTATTTAAAGGTTAGAAACACATACTTTTTCTCCGTGGAGTGGATTATCCTGACAAATATTTAGGTGTCTACCTGGATAATGTTTGTTGGACTATACTGGCCACTTTTATCCTGACTAACTTTATTGCAGGTTTGTTCACTCGTTTTGATAATCTGTTGATACGCTTTGATGTCCTATACCATTGTGCCAAATCACTTATGATCAGTCCTTATCAAACCATTGAATAGTTTGTTTTTTTTGTCTTGTCTGTACACAAGGTTACTTATAGAGGCACTGGTTACTTATAGAACGCTTCTCTAATGAATCATCATTAGTCCTTAACCCTAAACCTTAAACTCCTCACGTTAAAATCCTGCACAATAGTTTGCTCCTTTCATGCTAGCACTGTAGAAGACTTTTCGCTCTGATGGTTTGTTGTATTGCTCAGCTTGACTTTAACCATGTTGCACATATTTTAGCCAAACATCCTTCTGTATTGTCTTAAGTCATTTGACCTAACTTGGTAAACAAATTGGAAAAATTCAATTTCAAGTGTAAGGACTTTCTTGGTAACATAATAAAAACAAACTAGCATAATAAAAGTAAATTAGCTTTTACACTATGATGACTTCACAAGGAAATTTTGAGCTGTTGTACACTGTTACTTTAAAACCTTTCAACTTGCATACAGTGGCTTTTACTGATGCAGGCCTTGACTGGTTCCCTTGCGTTCTGCCTGAAGGTCGCGGAGGTCAATCACCTGGAAGAGGAAATCATGGCCCTGCACTCGGAGATCGTGGAGCTGCAGAGAAGCCCGTATGCGCGTCGCCAGGGAGAAGTCATGGAGCAGCTGTGCGTGAACCCGTGCAAGCAGCCCTCCACCGTGATCCTACACGGAACTTTTTGAGTGCCGTTTGGTTTTTGCGGAGTCCTTCTGCCGTCTGATGGCTCTGACCTGTGTCCTTGCAGGGAGGAAAAGGCGATAGACCTCTATAAGCAGCTGAAGATGAGGTGCCGAAGTAAGCGGCCTTTGTTTACCGGGGTCGCGATGCAGCACCCACCTCCTCATCCTGTCCCCCCGGCGGCCATCTTGTAAATCTCATGAGAATCCCTTAAATCTCCAAGCACTCCATACCCACTCATACCATCACCCAGACATGTATAAGGACAGCGGAGCAGCTCAAATCTAGGCTGTTACCTTTTAAAGGAATAAAGGGTCCATTGTGTCTGTGTCTCGCAACTAGCAAGCCCCTCAGAATGTCACCGTTGACATTACGTTGATTTCGCGTGCTTATTCTCTGGACAAAAAAATAAATAAAAAATCTATTAGTTGTATTGATGTTTTTAATGATTCTTCCTAGTGCCTGATCCACAGCATGGTTACAGTGACAGTGAGGAGATGGTGAAGACGATCCTTCAGACAGTCAAAAACCAAGACCAGGTTCTGAGGGATCTTTATGCCCACCTCAGGTATGAATCACCCACTGTCTAAATTGCGGGATAGTTACTATAACTGATAATGATCATTTTATTCATTTTAAATTGGTGGATAGCAGTGCTTGCAGCTGTTCTAATGACCACTATAATGACATATTTCATCTTTTAAGATTTTTGACCTTGGCGTCTTGCTCCAGTAGTGACCGTTTGGCAGCCGTCGTCTTCGTTCTGAATGCTGTTTGTCATTTACGTCTGTGGGCACCTAGAAAAAGTTATTTTTTTATATTTGTTTGGCGTTGCAGAGACGCACAGCTGCCTGTGGTTTCAGAGCCATCGGGTTCGTCAGGGTGTGCTTGACTTTAGAGAAGGCGCCTTATTTCCACATTGTTGCAACCGCCGCAATTAACAAGTAGCAATCTCCCACACAGCAAAATCTTACTCAGCAAGAAGAAGATTATCGACCTGTTCCCAAGGATTGAAAGGTCGCTTGACAACATTAAGGAAGCGGACACCACTGTGATGCAGATGCAGGTCAAACGACAGAGAGAGTTTTGGCATCTGCTGAAGATTGCCTGCGTGAGTTCATTTCATTATTTTCTCTGAAAACCTTACTGAGGATAATAACAAAATCAGTTCTAGGTTTGTCATGTGATCGAGGGCTTGGAAATCCACAGTGATTTTGATAGAACTCCTTCCATGCTCCTGGATGCCTTGTTTCACTCATAACTGGTTTTTTTTTAATGCCCTCTTAGGCCCAGAATTCTACCCGGAGTTCAATAACTCACAGTCCAGAGGTGTCAAACTCACCCCAAGTTTCGGGATGGAGTAGGCAGCCTGCCAGTACGCCGCACACACTTACATCCTTACCTGGACCAAACGACGGGTAAGCAGATGCACCCATCTGGATATTTAGAAGGCTGAGAAGTCCATTGCACGGCAATAAGGGGATAAACCACGATGGGGTGTGAGGCTATACATTTAATAATGTTCCGGTCCTCATAGAAATGAAGACCCTGTAAGGATAGAACATCTGGTCAGGCTTCTCATTGGAAGAGGCAGTTACCATAGAAACCATCAACAGAAAGGCACTTGTCTTTTGAGATCCAAGGGGAATTATATTAACTGCTTATTTAAGAGAAAATTCACACAGGGTTTTAGAATAAAATATTTAATGAAGCATTAAAATGCTGTATTATAGAGCTGTTATTAGGGTGTCCGAACTACCTACGCAGTTGCATGAAAATAATGAACACCCATGTGACATCTCCTGACCAATAAGAAAATAGTATTTACCAAAGCCATGGTATAAGTTGCTGTATTATGGGATCATTCTTGATGTCATGATTGCTGGCCATTGTGCAAATAAAACAACTTTTATTTCATCCAGTGATTCAGTTCCTCAGTTACTGGCCGAAAACCAGAAGTACCTGAACCAGCTAACTTGTTTAATGCAGGAAACCAGTGAGGAACAATCAAAAAGCATGGTGGTAAGTTCAGCTGTCTAAATCTATTCATAGACCATTTGACGAAACCCGTCTTGCAAGGACAGAACTGGATATTTATTTGGTCGCTATATTCAGAGGACCGTTTCGGATGTTCAGTTCTGGTTCGTGATTTTTTTTTTTTTCCGTTTCTCAGTTACTTTTTTTTGTCCTCCCCCCTGCAGGATCAAGACTGGAGCTGGGTTAAATATGAATCATTGACTGTACAACTGCAACCCTTATGAACACACATACATTCAGTAGACTGGTGTACAGTTTCTTTGCCTGCTCATCTGGTAACACTAAAGGGTTTTGTTGTGAAGACTGGTTACCACAATTGCTGAAGATTTTCAGATAGTATTTATTTCTTTGAACATAAGTGTCTTTCCAGTTTTGCAGTGGTTTTATATAAAAGATCATTCTTTTTTTTTCCCCTTTGTCCATGGCGTTTTGTCAAAATACTCTAAAGTGAATAGTGATCGATCACACCGTAATCTGACCACTTGGTGTATTTTGATTCAGTAAAACAAAACCGCAATGAAGGACAATATTATTATAACTGTATTATTATTATTGTTGTTTTTTGTTGTTGTGTTGTTGTTTTTTGGGCCATTTACTGCTAAATTCAAACTGCACTTTAATGCCTCTGTATGTCCCTCTGAGGTCTCTCTTGTGACCAAAATTAGCTTATGGGTTTCATGCCCCTAAGATTGTTGGTTTTGACGAGAGGAGACATCAGTTGTGCTTTTCTCTCTCTCTCTCTTTTCTTCTTTACACCACTAGTGAAGAAAAATATAGATGTAAAATGATTAATCTAAAATAAAATTTTGGTTTTCTTCTCCTTTTTTTTTTTGGTGCTCTTAAATCCTTTATCTTATTAATTTGGAAAATGGACAGGTGCCTCATCTGCAGTTTGAGTATTGTGCGTGTTAAATAGTATTTTGTAAACTCCAGCCAAGCGAGAGAAGAAATTAGTAATTGCTTAAAATACTTATCTCGGTAAATTTTATTTTATGCCACCAAAGTGCAATGTATGACATTCTTAGTATTTAAGACCATATTGAATTCAATTTTAGCGTATTCTGATCTGGAATATACTTGTATGTTCTAATAATTGTTGCATAATTCTAATGAATGTACAGGGTATACAATAAAGTTCCATGTTCTGCAGTATTCACATCTTTTATGTAAATAATTTCACTGCTAAATGGGTCCTTGGATCCGTTTCTTTTCACAGGTCATTTTTATCAGAGTAAAATATGTTGATTATTGGCGATACTGTATCTAAGACAGGGTGGTGAAAAATCAAGTTATAAATTATACCAAGGTATGACAGTATTGTGTCTTTACTGAGGGTACAGGAGTTTTCTTCCCTGCCATATAAACAGATGTATGAGTGACTCGTGGGGACAAAAAGGAACAAAACATAACTGAGCCACCTAATGTGCAAGAATCGCCCACTGGATCAAGATCAAGGATTGTAATGTCATAGTTACGCTAGTTCCAAGTATTTCAGGAGCTCCTTCCGGTAATGCACACAAGAATGTGTGTGTAAAGAAATGTAAAAAAATAGTACATTAACACGTGTCCTCGCAAAACTTTAGGCTTCTCTTGTTATTTGGTTGCATTCACAGATCTTTATACAATAGAGTTTGCTGTTGTGGGGACTGGGTAAAATGTCAACAGGGTCTACCATCTTATGCGGGCATTTGGTCCCCATAATGTTCTATATACAGGTACCCCCCACCACCACCCATACACACACACAAACAACCGTTTCAAGATTGAAGACACTTCTTAAGAGCCTAAGAAATTCGTAAAATGTTCTCCGTTGTCTTCTTACATAACTTCAAGTGTTTGTCACTGAAAATGTTGGGGTGAGTAAAAGAGAGAGACCACAGACAGCTCTACGTGTTATTACAGTACGTAAATAGATTATTATACCCCATTACCTTCGCAAATAAGTCACCCGAATTTGTGACATCGTACGATGTGCAAAGGGAAAGAGGTAGTAGGAAGTAAATACAGCATTTATAAACGGGATTTCGTTAAATACTTCTGACTGCCGAGGGATTACTGCTGACTGCCAACCACGCGTTGTACGTCTTTTTTATTGTTGCTTCTGGCGTTGAAGTGCAGTCCATAGGAAGCTGGCAGCAATTATTCCCAAGAATGGCGTGATAATGTGACGGGTTACCGTGCAAAGACCTCCGCATAATGTAATTAATACCGTTAAGCGATCGCCTCCCACCACCGCTGAACTCCCACGGTCAGAATCTGCGGGCATGCATGGGCGTTGTGCTGTCCGGTGGGAACGTGTTAACAGTTGCATTTTAACATTTTGAGTATCTAGGCAAGTGAAGACAGCTTGGAGTGTTATATATGTTTGCACTGTTGTTAGTAAGCCAGAGTTTAGCAGTTTATTTTTTCGGACATAGCCGATGAATTTCCAGTCCCTAAAAATATCTGCTCCTGTTTGCAGAGACGGTTTTGCACATAAAATGTGCTTAAATTTCATATGGAAACAGGCAACCAACTGGCACAGGTACTGCTTCGTGCGTTTTCTTAGGGGACAACTTGAATTTATGTTGAATGCAGATGCGTTATCGGCATATTTACCCCTCGCAGATCCTGAAATTTATCTGTGCAATGACCTTTTTGGGTGATATATAACTAGTCAGCAAAGCAACACAACGAATTCTTGTCTGGTAAAGTGTGTTTTAACATCCAGGAGTAACATTTCTACGGATACGATATCGGGTGAAGCCTTTTACTCCTTGGGGTAATTTTAGAAGAGCATGGTCTGTTATTTTTGCTGCACGCCAGTCCCACTTGCTCTGATCTCTAGGTAGAGCTAAATTTATAAGCATGCCGCATGTTACATTGCATGTGTCCTCTTAAATATTACATTACAGCGTGCTACTCAATAAATGAATCAGTTGCCTTTTACAATGTAGTATTAATGTGCTGTCGTTCTTCGTAAATGCGTAGCAGTTTAGAACAAACTGAAAAGTTTTCATTGTCGTAAATGGCTAGCATTAAAAGCCGTCTGTGTACTGTAATCGTGTTCCTCATAAAGAATTTATTTTAGATCTCATTTAAGCAGATTAGGAATAAAATTAAAGTTGATACGTTAAGTTTACTTCTAAAAAGAAACTATTTAAAATATAGGCCAACAAATATGAGTTAAGCTATTACTGAAGCCACTGATTAACTGAGGGAATTTAGAATGGACTTTGATGTATTTTTGACTCGGTTTGACTGGGCTGACCTTATGATCTGAAATACACGATATGTATGAGTGTAAAACTGCTACTGATGTATCGCAGGTTGATGCTGTGACACGGACGACGATGACTTACGCATGCGCGTTAATCGTGACACTCGTAGGAGTCTTAGGCTTTCTTATGCACTCTTCCATACATAAGATAGAAGAGGGTCACCTTGCAGTTTATTACAGGTAAGCAACTGCAATATTAGTCAATACTTAATATCTTTAAAAAAAAAAACTTGTCGTGTGGAGAGTGGTATTAATATTGCTTGATTTGTTCACACTATAATTATACTTTTGAATTTTTTTAAATTATTATTTCAGAGGTGGAGCTTTGCTGACATCTCCTAATGGCCCAGGGTATCACATAATGTTACCGTTCATCACTTCCTACAGATCTGTCCAGGTCTGTCCAAACATGGAGCACAGCTTGTGCAGATGTTAAATTATACTTGTATTTCATGAGGTCTAATCATGACTAGTCTCATTTTAAAGTACAGTGGTGCCTCGGTTCTCGAAATAGAACTCGAATTTCTCGAAAGTCGAACAGACCAGTTTGACCTAAAACTCGATTTGAATATCAGAAGTCGAACCGTGAACACTGACCTAATAAAAATTGTTCGCGAATCATACTACAATGCAATTCTTATTGGAATGCCTTCTTCACATACGATTGACCAAATAAAGCAGTGCAACATTACAGAAACTAAAAATAAATAAACCACTAACTTACGTGTACTGTTAGAGCCTTAATTTTATTTATTTAAACTTTATTTTACTAGGTAAATTACCTGAAAACCAGTTTTCACTGCTTTACGTGATATTCTTTAAGAAAAAATGCTCTTCTTGTTTTATCCTGTTCATTTTGTGTTTAAATGCTTAAAAATACATATTTAGGTGTATTTTTTTTTTTGGGGGGGGCGGGAACCAATTAATTGGTTTTCCATTATTTCTTATGGGGAAAATT
>JAABNY020000040.1:7205474-7217158 GCA_015164015.2 Brevimyrus niger | reverse complement strand
GGGGGGTTAGGACAATTCCCCTGAGTGACAGGGGCCCTAAAGGATTTGGAAAATAACTGGATTTGTCTGGACTGGGGGGTCCAATATGATATGCTGTCACGGGGTCCGACGTCTTTAGCATGTGTTCCGTGAGAAATTCCCGCTACTGAAGTACATTCTTTGTGCTTGTGAAATCATCAGTCTGGGCAGTCTTCATCAGTCTGGGCAGTCTTCATCAGTCTGGGCAGTCTTCAGAAAGTAGGTCAGACTATAACTCATGAATCAGGCAACGCAATGCTGCTTGTTTTCTTCTGTTTAACGACGAGTGTGTTCATTTTATGGCCTGAGTCATTAAATTGTGGGTATTACTGCTGTGTGACAGCTGAGCATATATCATCCATGTCTGGGGATAAAAACATTAGGAATTTAAGAAAATATTTATAAAATAGTCCCCCCCCCCCCATGCAGTTCTTTGCAGGAGTCGTTTGAATCCTGGTACCGTATAATATGCACCATATGGTTGGATGCAAAGCCACAGAGGCTGGGTTGAGCTGGCAATGTCTGCCGAAGATGCTAATGGGCTAATGGATTTATATTCTAAACGACCCTCCATTAAGATTTCAACATTCTTCGAATTATAAATTATTCCAGGGTGAATGAACTTGGGAAATCCGGAAATTCAAATGTTGTGTGAGAACCAGAACAGATACTGGTGAGAAAGAGGCCGACGGATGCAAACATTAGTGTCCCTCTGGAGCAGATTGCTAGAACATAAAAAAAAAATGTGTATGTTTATTTACACCTCCTAGTGTGACCTCTCCTGATTGGCTCTTACGAAGTACCGAGTTTCTCAATGACATTTTGCGCTGCGAAATCACCTTTTGCCTACATTATCAAATCCTACATTATGAAACATTTTCTGAAATCGCACATTAAAAGAGAGAAGTAATTCTAAAAAAAATTTTTTATACACAATATTACATTATTTTTGTGACTTCCGTCAGAAAATTCAGTTGCTTTTCTATATCTTAACAGTCACCAGAATGAATCTTCGACTAGAACTGTAACAACAGAATTATTGTTCTGTCATATTTACTTTTGGCGTGACGGGAAATGTAAATATTTCACGCAGACGTGACTTACTAAGCTTAAATCTCTGTTCAAAGAATGTCTTCAGGTAGGCCCTAAATGGCTGTAGCATCCATCATGCTCGGCTAATCCACTGAATCTATCTCCACCCTGGGTCACCGTGGGTCGTGGCTGGTTTAAATCACCCGTCAGCTGTGAATCAGCGCTGAGTCGGCCCCCGGCCTGCCGTGTGGGAGTCCAGCCCTTCCTTACATCCACATTTTTGGCCCAGCTGTGGCCTCATCCATGGCGTTGAGAGAAGAACGCCGGGTGAGGGCAGGGCGGTGAGTCAGAGCGTATCCTGTGTTTTTCCTAGCCGCCAGGGGGACAGGTGCTTATGAGACGGCCATAATGGGCCATGAATATGAACCGCTGGGGGTAGTGGAGCCATTTCGTCTCTTTACTTAGTGGTTTGAAAAATTAAAGGGTTGCAGTCTGGAAATTCACAGTAGGAGACCAACAAACAAAGCTCTCATTTCTATAGAGCAAATTAAACAAGGACATGCCCTAGTCACCGGTCATTGCTACTGATTAAATTTGTTTTATTGCAATGCAACAATTATCTATGAGGGGACAGATGTTTGGACAAAGCACCATTGAGACTTGTGGAAATGCTAACAAAAAATAAGAACAAAAATCAGAGTTTCCTTCAGCACATTTCGGTAATGTCACATGTTACTGCAGATAAGCACAGTCTCAAGCAAACGCCTGGCATGGGATGAAAGGCAGTGAATATATCGCTGAAATTCTTTAGTGGTGACATCATGCTTTATAAAGGGGCCTTTTCATCAATTAAGTACTTCACCTTTCAGACTGAGATTAGACAGTAAAGGGTATTTCAGGTAACTACTGACTCTGTAATAAGCATTAATGGTAATATTAATAACAGTCTAATGACGGCATGATCTTTTAAGGCCCGTAGTAATGACATTTTAGAAGAAGCTGAAAAGTGCTTCACACATTTTGCTGCCTTTGTGGGCCAGCTAGTTAAAATTAGAAATTGAATTCCTATTGCAGTTCACTCCATTTCACAGAAGAATGAACATAAATTTTGCATGTTACTATTGAAGAAAACATAATCCAAAACAAAAGTTTGGTGATACAATAAATATTCTTCACTTTTATTGATTGTTTCATCTTCCCATGCCTTGCAGGTTTGACTTAGCATGATAACTTTTTTTGATAACTTATACCACACATTTGGATCGATAGTAATGGTAGTCAACAAAATATTCCTTTAGTCACAATAGGTGGATCTTATAGCATCCATATTATGCAGGTAATCTGAGTGACATACAATAACTTTACTCCACACATATATTTATAGTATATGTGCATGGTGGAAGTCATTCAAATAAAAGGTAGAAGCTATGATTTTTCGCTGTACTTGGCCTCAGGGACACATCCCTCTTAAGGGTCAAACAACTTATCACCAATTGGCAGAGAGCAGAGTTAGAGTACATTAGTCCCCTCTGTATGGTGTTAAAAATGTTCACAATTATGAATTAAAAGTTTTTTTTCTCGAATTAAAGTTTTATTTCCCCGTAAATTCCTAATAAGGAATTATAACTTAATAAAAACTAAACCCTAAATATTACATGACTCAAAAACTATGGGTGATAATAAAATTCTGAGTTGTACTACTGACCAGTGTAATCAAATATGTTACAATGTTTCACAATATGGTAACTTGCCGACTCTAAACACAATACATAAAAAGTACAATATCCAAAGAATAAGGGACATATACTATCTTAGTGCGTTTTTCTCAGCAGCTTGATTTAGCCCCCAGTGTAGCTCTCCAGCTCTGTAATGGCTTTCGGAAACTGAAAGATGTGTCTCTGTTTGACAGCCTGATAAAATAGTTTGGGGCGGCCTGGTTCATCTCCAAAGTGGACGTCACCAACGACTAGTGGCAGGTACCACTGACCTCAAAGGCTTGAGAGAAGACTGTGTTCAGTACCCCTAATGGACACCGGCAGTGTGCAGTCCTCCCGTTTGGGCTGTGCGAACAGAGACCTTCGCCAGACATATGCTGCAGTACGACAGGCTGACGCACTGGCTGTGCTGGCCAGAGTTTCTTCGATGATGTAAAAGGATCTGGATGATCTGAGGGCAAACCAGGTTTACCACCAGAAAGTGTATTCCTCTTCCCTTCCTTTGGATGACTTGAGCACAGACCAGGGGGCCCTGACCAGGATTGTAACCGCTCTCTTTGGATGCCCCCCTCAGCCTGACCGTACCTGCACCGACCCCCGAACATCCCCACAGCCCCAATGCGCCCCCACATCTCTGTGGGACCCTACAACATTCTGTTGTAATGAATAGCAGCTTCTCTGTGCGAAGCCCTGTGAAGGCTGCTTACATCATGTAGTCAAAGCCACCACAAGAGATAAGATTCAGCTCGCTTCTGAGGTGTACGCACTACATCCTGGCACACCAAGAAAAGCTTTCTTTAATCTTTTTATCAATACAACGTGTAAAAAAACTCCCATTTCCAATTGCAGCTTATTATAAAACACAAGCTATCAACATGCAGTAAACGCGCTCTTGGTTTTTTTTTTTTTGTCAATACCATGCTGTTCATTGTTTTGCATGATTGTAGTCAACTACATTAGCAAATAATAAAAATGATAAAAAAAAACTCTACATTTAAATCTTATTGCAGTACGTCCTGAAAGTGAAAGTTGTTACCACAGAATCAGTGTTCACTGTAGCTGAGAACGGGCTCCTCGCCATATTTGCTGAAGGCTTATTTCTCTATGAATGTTTTGTTAGGTCCTCAGTGTGTGAATCCTTTATCTCCATCAGCCTGGTTGCCTTCATTTGCAGGATCTTCAAACAACAGGCCGTGGAAGAGAAGCTCATTAGTCTTAAAGTAATCTTATTCATAGTAAGAGAATTTAAGTGACGGCCATTATCAAAATTTTATGAACCATTCCGGTAGTTCTTGTTATGCAGTTATACTCATGGATCGTACCTGTTTTTTTCATGCCCTTCGGTATTTTAATATATTTCAATATTGATTAAGTTTCACGCACACATGCTTTGGTTGATTAATGATTGATATAACACAATTGTAGATTCAATGTAGTTTGTTAGAGCTCTCGGTTAAACAAATGAGTAAGTAAGAATGGGACAATCAGTAAAAATGCACATAGATTGTTAAATGCTTGCAATGTAATTTAAATACTTATGGTCAACTACAGTGGCTGAAAATATTACCCTGCTTATGCTGGAAAAAGTAACTGATTTGATTGTCCGATGCAAATAATCACAATAATTAATGGCTCAATGAAATAATGAACATAGTTAGCCAGACTAATGAGCTACATTTTTGACTGATGGGAATGATTATCTGAGAATTTTGCTTTTATATAGTTTAATGTCTATTGTGTTTGCAATGTAACACTGACATAGTCACTTCCACTGATGAAAATAAATGCACTTTCTCAGTAAACATTTAACAAACACTAGCACAATTGGTTCATCCTTGTGCTGATTGTGGAATGATTGCTGAACACGGCGCTGTCAAAGATCTTGAGAAAAACTGTGATGTTCAGCTTTACCACCCTAAAAATCTTGTTTCAACACACACCCAGTAATATAACCCCAAAGATCCTAGCCCTGACGTTAATGCATGTTGTATTGATGGAATTACACATTTCTGATGAAGTCCTACTTGTGAAAAACACCAAACATATCAATATCAAACTATCCTGTTTTTTTATTTCTGCTGTTACTTCATCCTGTAATAGCAGTTAGGATTAAAAACAAATTGCACAACCAAAAATCTTCTGAAGAAATTTCCTCAGCATTGCTTATCAGACCTTTCCTGTGTTCACAGAAATCGCTCTTTCAGATTGACACAAGTGTGTTTGCACAAAGCATTCGGATGCATTCAACTCACGTGCAGAGTATTTCAGAGTTTACACAATTTCTTTCCATGATATGCGTAAAATGATTTTAAAAAACACCAATTACTCAGTAATTATAGGTATTACTCATGTACTGATACACTACCAATTAAAACTATAGTTGTGTCACATAAATGAGTTTGATCGGCCTCCTGATGCCTCTGTCACTGTACCACAAATTATTTGGAAATGACATCTATTCTATCACATGGTGTTAGGGTTAGCTGACAGTTCAGAGTTAACATGAGGCTCTGAAGGCTACTCAAATAAAACACCTATTTGTACATAGTGGAAAGTTCCAGCATGTTTTGTTTTCATGCTATTTGTCAGTTTTATTCATCATATTATTCTATTTTGTTTTCAGTTATTTTGCAAATTAATGGGATAATTATGACAGTGTCATTGTATCTTATGAATTCATTATAATGTGTTCTTGTGTGTGTGTTTGTGTGTGTGTGTGTGTGTGTGTGTGTGTGTGTGTGTGTGTGTGGTAGACAAAGTTAATTTTAAAACATGGATTTATTTTCATCTATTCTCTCCATCCACATGAGCCGACTTATCCAGTACCAGGAAGATGCAAGTTTACAGTTGAATTTATTTACTTAAAGTATGCAATGTAAAGACACATTTATCATATACAGGTCTCAAGAAGTTGCATCTAAACTAAGGGCTTGAAAAAGCATAAACTGCAAAAAAAAAAAAAAAAAAGGTTTTAGCATGCAATCATCACACAAACAAATCAACCTATAACAATTCTTACTGTACAGTCAGAACACTCGATAAAATAATAAATAAAATACAAAAACAGCTCATCTAAACAAGCTCCGTATTCAGCACTGCTGATGAGAAAATTACAAGAACAAGTCGGTAAACTATTTACCAAATTAGACATTAAATAACATCAATAACAATCCTAGTATTTACACAAATGCATTCAAAGTTTTTAAAAGAGATGGATAGTTCAATGTTCATTTGATATTTTCAATATGAACTTGCAGTCAAGGCTTCACATTTGTTCGAAGCGACATTAGTACAAAACATAAAAAACAATGAAGATGACATCATCAGACAACTTAAGGTAAAACTGCTGATCCTCATTGCTTAGAAAAAATAAAATAAAATTAAATTAAAATTGTTAAATGTTTCCTGAAGGCATCAATGTGAAATACTGTTCCTACATCACTATCAAATCCAGTCACCCACAGAAAGTTGTCCATGGTCAAAAGGTCTCTCCTGATTTCTGAATGAGTTGCAACCAAAACTTATTTTTTTGGTCATCTGGTCTTGGCGCTGGGAGTCAATGCAGCCTTTTGTCCCACAGACATACCCTGGTAAACATCATTTTTATTACTCTCAGTTTTCACCAGAAACATATATAACAAACACATTTAGGCAACACTTTGCTATTTACTGCTGCGTTACTTCTGCCCCATCAAGTAAGGGTTATTTACAAGTGTATCTTGTCCACTTTCAGATTGTTTCAGATTAAGCTATCAAAGTAGCACTTACTTGATGGTGTTTCTGAGGAGTTGTGGATCCTGTAGGTTTTGCTGGGGGTACTGGTGGCTTTCTGACCTGTAAATATACAATTGCAGTTGTGACTTGCCATTTTACATACCTATGAGAACAAATCTAGGAATTAAAATGACTCACCGGATTTACATTTAGGGGCGGTAATGGTCTTGCTGGGGGTGGTGGCTTAACCTGTGGCTAAAATGAAGAGATTATCGGTTAATTTTATTATCTTCATAGTGTTATTTTCTTAGTATCATCAGTAAGGAATAGATAGGAATAAATATCCAAAACTGATAGACTTTTAATATAGTAATATAAACTACAGATATTTATGTATTTACTCGTGGATATGTTACATTGTTTGGGGAAGCTGGAGATGGGAATCTTATGGTTTATTGGCTGAAAAGTGAAATCGGACTAAAGAATTGGCTAAAAAGTAACATTACTATAGAGTAACATTAACAATTCTTTGTGTGATATGTAGTTGGAAGGTCAACAGGTATAGAGTAACTGACAATGTCTATTTTACTTATGGTAGTAAATTTAGTGCTGGGACCACATATCAATTTATCGATATTTATCAATAAACAAGGGAATCTGATAAGTAATTGTTATCATTTTCAATCCGTCAAAGCTACACAGCCACTTCGGTCCTGGTATGACTGAATAGACCACCCTACACTGGCATGGCCATTGGGACTGATTGTTATTGTGTACCGACTACAACATGCCTACTCAAGTGTGAAAGTATTTTGACAATTCTGGGCAACTGGAAAAAGCGACTTCCCTTATTAGGCAGTACAGTCGACATAATGGATCATATGAAAACAGCCCTTCTGTTCCCGAGTGCAAAGCTAGAGTCGTCAGTGTCATTCTGGGACACTGATCTACACGGAGCTGAAGACATGACAACGACGTCAAAGTTGCGGTGCACGGTTTGCCTAATAACATAGTCAAGAGAGTGTCACTCAATAAAAATGCTCCTCAGGCTGTGTAGAAGGTGCTGAAATTACCGCGCGAAAGACATACGACAGGAAAACAAGATATGTGACATGTGGACAAGTCTATGCCAAGAAGCTTATCTGCTTCCTGCCGCCTCATAACATCTAGCGAAGATTTCAAAACCAGCCTCTTGGCATTTAGGAAATTTCCACAGATTAGCGGTTTTCCTTCCTTTTTTTAGCTTTAGTCATCATCCCAGCCATAAGTAAATTAGCACTGCAGACTGGCTAGAGGTCTTCATTAATGAGTTTTTCATTAGTTGTACAGGCAAATGTACTAAGTACAGACCCTATTAACACAGGTAAGGTCATAATTAATGTGAATCCAATAAAGACTGTAACATACTGTCACCTGAATGTTATGTTGCAATAAGAGTCTGGATACATAAAAACCGTACTGATAATTAACATTCCACAGTCATATATTATAGCGGAGTTGCAGTAAAAACAAGCCGTTTTACCTTAGGGGGGGAGCGGCTAGAAACAGTGACAGACAAAGGGGTGCAGGCTTGAGTGACTGAAGATTCCACAAAGATCGGCTGACTGATCTGCTGAATCCTGTCCCTGGATCTGCCGTTCACAGTGCCGCTGTGAAATAGCGGGTTCGTCAGACTCGAGGCGCTGGCCACTTTTCTGCAAAACATTTATGGGGGAAAAAGAAATTCAACTGACAGCTTTGCACTTTGAATCTGAGACGTGAAAAACAATACAAGAAACAGGTCACTGAATACAACGATTTTATCATCCACCCAATCAAGTAAGTGAGCCATATTAGGGACACTGTGAAAAGTTGCTTACTTTTTAGTGGGGAATTCCACTTTATTTGTCTTTTTGTACCACATTAATCCTCCAATAACAAGCACAAGAGGTATAAGAATTCCCAGAGTTACAGACACCGCAATGGCCACAGCGCTCCCTGTGAAAGACAGCAGCAGAAAGGTCATGTGCCGACCCATGTGACCGGACTTTCCTTTAGCCTTTCAGACGACTTTTAATTGATCTATTAACTGTGTATTTCAGCCGAACAGCACATAATAAGCATTAAAGGCAATATCGTCAAATCCTTTTATCACAAATATAGCCGAAAGATAGTAGATCGTGGCGCCTCAGTTACAAGTAGCAAAACGCGACGAGCCACGCATTGTGGCGGCCGACCTTGAGTGAGCTCAGAAAACTTGACATCACAGTAGGGGGGAGCCCAGCCGGGGTCACAGTGACACTGCCCTTCATGATTACACACCTAACAGACAGACAATGCAATAAGTATAACCTCACAGACAGACAATAAGAATAACCTCACAGACAAACAGACAAATCAGGTCATTATGAAGGAGAACTTCATTTAGTGCAAAGCTCACCCCATGCCCACTGCATTTTGCTGCACAGTTCTTGTTCCCATACACTTTAATGTCTTGACACGCATTATTATAGCACACCTATAGACAGATTATGAGCAGAAAAACGTTTTACTTGACTGTTCAACACATGAAGCTAAACCTACCTGGCATATGGTCAACAGCGTCCTACAATAAGTGTCAACGTAAAAAAATTCCTTCATACCTTGTTGTCCCCACATTTCGTACCTGTGGGTACCATACCAATATCACTCGATTCAGTTTCTGGTAAAGCGACAAGGCAGGGTATCCCATTCAAATCCACCTTTAACTTTTTCTGAGTTATAGGATTATTCCTGCTAGTGCAAAAGATTGTGCCACACTTCACATCCCTGGAAAAACAGTCTGGTTAGTGTAAGTATCCACACTGAAGCAAATTAATATGCAATTGAAAAAAAACGTACACTAGTTTTTAAAAAAAGGCAAACTCGCACTGTAAGACGTATTAATTTGTGTTGCATTAATACACATGCACACTTACTCTTTTGCACAGCCGAAATAGCGATCTTTAGTGTTTTTGCAATATGCATAATATGAACCAGCTGTATTTTCTTCAAAGCACAGATCGCTGGCAACTTGTGCATCTGAAGGATTAAAACATTATTAGAACGTCACGTAAACAAAATATCCCTAAAAATCGATCTACAAGTCTAACACAGATACACGATTAAAAAAAAATTGACATATATACTATATATATATACATCCATCCATTAATTTTCTGTAACCACTTGTCCTATTCAGGGCCATGGGGGATGCAGGGTCTATGGGCACAAGGCAGGGAACAGCATAGGATGGGGCGCCGACACGCCACAGGACACACACACACACACACACACACACACACACACACACACACACACACACACACACACACACCATTTATAGCTACAGACAATTTAGTAACCTCAGTTAACCTCGGCATGTTTTTGGGCTGTGGGGGGGAAACCGAAGAACCCGGAGAAAACCCCGCAGACATGGAACCCTGTCGGAGAACCCGGAGAAAACCCCGCAGACATGGAACCCTGTCGGAGAACCCGGAGAAAACCCCGCAGACATGGATCCCTGAGTCGGAGACTCAGCCCCGGCCCCAGAGGTCTGACGCAACAGCGCTAACGACTGCGTCATCAGTTAGGAGCGTTCGGGAGTCTTGCTCGAGGGCTCATTGGCGACACCCCTCTGCTGACTTCCTGATTTGAACTGGGCCATGCGTGTCCTGATTTCACCGAGTTCAAACGGTGCCCCTGGGTCAGCCAGCAGGGTGCGCACATTTGTAAAGTGCCCATTTTATTTTGTATGCCTTTTGTTACATAGGAACATACTTAGCTGCGAAGGCTGCCATGATAATAATGGTGACAATAATAATGATAATAACAATAATAAGGACAAAAAGGCTTGAACAGGCACAGAGGCTTAGCCTGCTGAACCGCACACTGCACCCCGCTTGATGGCCGTAAGCAGAGAGTTTGAAAACCATAAAAAAAAATAAAAGCTTGAATGTGGTGATGTCATACGGCTGTGATTGGCTAAAGAAGTGAAATGCAGGCCCCTCCCTTATTGACCCAGGCACACGTTAAACTTGGCAAAAACAGGATGCCCAGCTGGCCGCCTTCTGATCAGAGGCCCTCCATTCTGACCTGCTGAGTCACAAAATGCCCTGCATGCAGAAAAGAGTCACATCTGCAGGTACCTGAACCCCACAGTCTTCCGCAGTGCTGAAGGAGTGTTGGGCATTGACCATCGTAGCAGTACCCTTGGTTGAAGTTGCAAGGAAGCCCATTCATCTTAAATACATCCTTGGGACATTCTGCGGACGTGCCCGTGCAATATTCCTCCAGGTCACAGTCATTTGCAGATTTTCTGCACGGGCTTCCGGAACGCTTGAGCTTTTAAAAAGGAAGGAAGATGTTGTGTTTCCTGTAGTTAACGCCTGCCACGGTTTTTTAGTTCACAGCTAAATGCAAACGCTCTAAATACATTTTGCAAAACCTGAAATCTGGAGACAAAGAGGAGCTACCTGGCAGTTCTCACAGCACTCTCCAGATGCACACTGAGATCCTTTAGTCAGTCGGCAGGTGGTGGCGTTACAACAGGCATTATTGCAGTCCTGCAATGTCCACGGTTCAGAAATCAGGGGCAGGGAAACACGTCGCGCCTTAAGCCGATTCGAAGCCCCAGAACAGGGCAGCCTCACCTGTGGGGTCCCACAGTCGCATTCCTCCCCGGGCTCCAGGTAACCATTGCCACAGATCACGGGGCCTGGGTTATTCAACAGGCATCGAGGGTTATACTGCTGTAGAAACTGACTCAACTCGGCTTTGCTGCAGCTGCTGAATGTCTCTGGGAAGACCGATCTGAAAATTATAATGCAAGAAGCAAATTAAAGGAAACCTACGATCACAAGATTTAAAAAGCAAAACAATTAAGCACTGAAGAATAAGTAAACAAATAATTACTGTAACTAACTAAATAGCAGTAATTGACAAGCCAATAAGTAAATGCAAACTTATTCGATTAAACACAGAAAAAAAACACCGTACAATATGTTGGCGAACACCGTATGAGATGTTCATGCTCACAACACAGACAGGAAACGTGGCTGCATGGATACTGCCATCGTTTGGCCGCAGTAGAACGTATTACACAGCATATCATTAGCCAGGTGTTTTTAGATGAGTACTGAATGCTCATCACACCATCATAAAATAAAAGTCAAACCATCTTAAAGCGAAGCATTTTTGTGTGTATAT
>JAABNY020000040.1:7177952-7204889 GCA_015164015.2 Brevimyrus niger | reverse complement strand
TGCCCGTTGCTTCCGGGATAGGCTCCGGACCCGCCGCGACCCAGTAGGATAAGCGGTTTGGAAAATGGATGGATTGATGGTGTGTGTGTGTGTGTATATATATATAAGCCAAATACCTGATTCACTGCCCCAGAGCCGTATTCACACATTGCAAATTTGTTTGCCAAACCCACAGTATCTTTATCAAAATCAATACCCCTGTGAAAAGAAGAGGGAGAATCAGCCAAATACTGAAAGAACATCCAAGCACTTTTGATGTGCTGCTGGTCAAGTAAAACTAACCTCTCATTAGGCAGAAGACACGGCCACATTCAACATTTTCATCGTTCGGACTAATGTATTTATTGTGAGATTTTCTCTATCCTAAAGAATTTTTATTTGCATTAAATAGGAACAAGAAAAGATGAAAAGAATTTTAATATAAATGGGGCACACTCACGTGACAAGTTGCGCATTGTCGTGTTTTCTCTTATTGATGAGTTTGCTGTTTCTCCACTGGAGAAAATTTGTCAAGGTTGTGTCAGGATTAGTGCTGACATAAATCTTATCCGTGTGAGACCACACCTCCAGACCTACCAACACTACGTGAATGTTTAGCGGGCGGTACAGCTGAAACCACAAGCATGGGGTGGTTAGAGAAGTTAGAGCCTCACTACGCAATGCTTACACCATTCAAAACCGAATTAACGGAATTAAACACACTCGACCAAACACAGATGACAAATTATAAGTCTGGATGTTACCTTGTCGACATGATTTACTACTTCCAGCATTCTTGCTTTTACATTTTCCATCTTCCCATCACATTTTCTATACTGAAACAAAAAAAACAACAAAAAAAATCTATAAAGAGAGAGAAAAACTTTCGCGACGATATCACAGTATACGAAATCCATCGTCGGTTCCTAAATTTTCGAAATAATCGTCAAAAAAGAACAAACCTCTGCATTGTCAGCCACCAAAAACATCTCGACAAATTGTTCTCCAGTGAAAAGTGAATTGCTTTTCTGAAAAGAAAGAGTTTTAAAAAATACGTAAAGCACATGAATAGTATCGAATGAAAATATTTCAAAAGATGTTTTTCTTTCGACACTAGTTTAACGATGGTTGCTAAGGTGTCGACTGAGCGTAACACACAGGACAGCCCTTTGGGCGATGCTGCTCGGGCTCTTTCCAAATTTCTGTTTGAAAAACTGTAACTGGCAGTGGGAAACTTTTTATGATGAGCCAGATCCAAATGAGTTGCCCTTTGTCTCACCTGGTTGGTAATTGCTAAGCAACACTGCACAAAAAGTTGCCCCGTCTATCATCACCTTTAGTCACTGCTCAGCAAGTTTAACAGACTACGGCGCCACGGGGTCTATGACCGGCGCGGATCTGTACATGTCAAAGAAGTCGGTAACAGTACCCAAACACTGGGCTTAAACACCCCAGAGACTCTGGGGCCACGGTCATAGTAAGTATTGTTGTAGTGACCACACGAGGATCTCTTCCTTCTCAGGTGCTCCTCTTTGTAAATGGCATGGTCACCCTCCGTGAAGTTGCCCAAAGGTTCGATGAAGTATACTGTCCGCTTGGCCCTCATGAAACCCCTGCGGCGCGAGGACAAGAGACTTATGGTAGGATGACACACTATTAGCTCCTGTATCAGAGGCATAAAAAGGCTGGATTCTGGGACATCAGCTGACTCTCGTGAAACAGAAATGATGGAATCTGCTATTAGCTAAACAGTACAGGACTGCATCTTTGCTGAAGAAAAAGTAACAATCCATATTGATAACATAAAAGTGGAAATCCATTAATGTCACGCTTTTTCTCATTGTTTCAAGGAAATGTAAGATTATAACGCTCTTAAATAAAAATTAAGTGAGCATTTTAACCCCTTGTTTCATACTATTAAGCTACCAAATTGTAAATAAATAATAATAATAATAACATTTAAGAATTTAAGCATTTTATTAAGATACCAAATGATAAGGAATGTCAAAAGCATTGTCAGAACATTTGAACAATGTTATTTAATACATCAATTTCTGCAATATTTAAACAAATAATATGTTAATTATATGTGTACCAAGGTTTTCACAGTTTGTGAGCTTTTATAAAGACTTCTATAACGAACAACTGGTTCCATTTGAAAACTGCATAAGAAACAAATATCTAGCAGTTGTAGGTCACATGCGTAGATCCCATTTTTAATCCCACTTGGGACCATACAGCAATATATAACCGACAATCAAAATACACACCTCATTCCAGAGCACAAGCCCACACTAACTGCGGAATCTTTAATATCTTGAACGTCCCCGTGATAATAGCAGTGGTCCTATGAGAAGATGCAGACGAGCCCTCATTAGTGTGGCAGATTTCTCACATCAACAGCAAAAAAACAACAATAATTATTTAGATTAAGCTAATTTAATACAGATATCAAATATAGAATGGATAGATTGTTTATCGCATAATGAAATAACAGCCATACCTCATAATTTGGTAATACTGTGACTTCAGTTCCATTATCCAAATAGTATGTTTCTGTATAATATTTTCCTAACAGAAACCTAAAAGTTTAAAATGGTTGATAATTATTTGCTTGATTCAAATTAAGATTACTGTAAAAATGACATAATTGATGAACGCCTTACCTTCAAATTATGACAGTTATAATAAAGATATTTGTTGATTAAAAATCAAAGTGATTATAGCCAAACTTTTCTCTATTACAGATAGATATATATTATTTAAATACTCATTCTTTTCACAAGACAAGTAAGATAAATATTTAATAAAACAAAATCTTACCTGTTTTTTTCCAGGTTGAATATATACTCTTCTCCTTCAATAGACAATGCATATCGCAGTTTGTCTGGATATTCCTGCATAAGAAGTGGTCAAATAAGTCCAGATTGTTGTGTCTTTTTAGTTTAACTCGTCTACTCTTGAGGCAAAGAAAAAGCAGGAACGGCTGTCCTACGTAGTTAAACCGGTAAATAATATATATATTATTAAGTAATAAAATATGTTTGATGGGTCAATATGAGTACGGAAAAAAAACATATTGTGGTCCATGAAAAGGCCCCCTGGGGACAGAACCACTGCAACAGGAAACGCCCCAATACTAATTTTCCCATCATAAAAACATCTGTGTGAATACGGCTCTTGGGCTTAGATTCTGCTAGTTATCTGGTAATTCGTAGTCAACGGTGGCTAAATAAATAAATAAAGATAATAAAAATAATAATGATAATAATAATAATTATTATTAGCAGTAGTAGTATAAACGGATAAGACGTTTCAAAAATCCACACTTTAAGGACGCGTAATGTTGAGTAAGAATAAGGTAATCCAGCCTCCCAGTATCTAAATTAAAACCACGCACCTTTTCTGAGGACAAGGTTCGTTTGGCACGAATGGAGAGTTTCTGCGGTCTGACAACAGTGTAGTCCTTCACATGAGAAAGCCTGCGTTCACTTGTGACGAATGAACCTGAAAGTATCTTAAGGCATCAACATAGAACACTAACGTAGATATATCCATTTAGTTTAACATATCCCAAAGTAGGCACACATTTAAATACATTCATGAATATTGCGTTTCCACGCAATAAAATACGGGGCACTTTCAATACACCACGGACTAATTTGCTTACCTATAGATACGATCGCTAAAAAAGGAGTGACACCGAAAGAGCACACGCGCATGGTGGCAGCAGGTAGCGGCTCAGCGCCGTCTCGCTCGGCAGCAGTACTGGAGAGCGGCGTGCCTGCAGTTTCTTCATGATTAACATAGGAACCGTGACCGTCCAGGAAGTTACAGGCTGTGACTCACATCAGGAAGTCGCTCTGGCTCCAGTAATTCCCCCCCCCCCCCAAGTCGGCTTCAACTATTCAGATACATTTCTGTGAACTATCGTGTCTGTATTGGGCCACACAAGGGTACATGACAGAGTTTGATTTGGGAGGGTGCAACTTAGTCACTTAGATGATGCAAACGTCATTTTTTTCCTTTTTTTTTTTTGGGGGGGGGGGGGGTACAAAATGAATGAAGTATTGCGGGATATACCTCCCTGTCCCTCCTGGCTCCTACAAACCGGTGTGATTTTTGCTTACAAGGTGGGGTGTGACTAATGACTTCCTTAAAACATTCATAGCTCCAGAATTCAAACTCAAAACCAAGCGGGACATCTGAAAAGACAAGGTTCCCTTTGAAAATCCCATGATACTTTCGTATGAATATACAGGGCGAGTGGTCGGTTATAATTAAACAGTTCTACACTTTAATAACAATTAATACAGCAATTACAGTAAGCATCCAGGTCCACATTAGTATTGATATTCTGGGCTGCTTATTTATGTCAGGGTAAACCAATAAATTCTTATAGCACAATGTTTAATTTCTTAATCTGAAACAAAAACATGTATGATCCATCTCTCAATATTGATAAAAGTCTTTTAATCACAAGACATGCTCAATAGCTAAGCTTGAGTTACGAAGCTAACTATAAAGTACATGTTTTGGTAGGACATAAATATATATCAGACTTCATGGAGGTGACATGCTAAGCTAAGCAGCTGCCTTCTGACTTCTTTCGATGGCCATTCGCTCCAAGCGTTCTGTGTAGAATCCATTGAAATCCAGCCTGTGAGGTAAAGACATTTAATTAATGACCAGCATTAACGCTTTTCATTTTTTTTTTATACAAAATTAATTGGAGGTTAAGGAGTGGATGTACCTGTAGATGATGTTGATCATACTGTGCTCACAGTCATTAGTGCTGTATATGCTCAGTTTATCCAACAGGTCCAGCAACAAGCTACTGAAGTTAGAGTCAAACTTGCTGATCGTTGCTTCAAAACCAGAGTCAGACTGTAGAGCATCGACGTGTTCTGCCAAGAACTGAAATGGGGGAGAGAAAAAAAATAAATAAAATTCAGGAAATCTCTTGGGTTGTGCCATCATTCAAGGAGAAATTTCTAAATGGGGAGTCACCTTTGAGGTGAGTCTTTTCTTTTCTGCCTCTTCAGTGCGTTCAATCTTTGTGGGGGGGCCGTCCATTGTGCCATGCTCGAGAGTGAGTCGTTTCATTTCGCTGTCGACCCTCATGCTCTGAGTGAACCGCTGCGTCAGCAAAGTCAAAAATCAACACGAAACTCATTCACTCAGCAGACTACTGACAGCCAACGCTTCTGTCCTCTTTCCTGAGCTTCCAGTGCATTTCGAGAAACAGCAAACTGTAAACTGAATGCATTTAAAACAAAATACGCGCAGTACCTGAGGTTGCACCCCGACGTCTACGCACCTGCATGCAGTTTGTGAACATGACGCACACCGACATCAGCTTCGAGAAGATCTTGAGAAGCTCAGGATTGGTCAACATGCAGTCTTTGAGGCAGTTATCCAGAAAGCTGGTATGGTGGCATAGAACATCATCGATGTTTGACGCCTATGGGACAGAAGAGACTAATGTGTCACTGTTCTAATTGGGGACCTCCTGCAGGAGAAATTAATATGGTGTAGTTACAACTTCCAAAAATAAGTCTAAACTAATCTTCCTGTTGATTTTTCTATGTCACAGCTGCCTTTACAGAGAATGTAGATGTGATTGAAGTAAACTGCAATAAAATGAGCAAAACAATCAGCTTCTACTCCCCTGTCTTCCTGACCTGTATGGTCGGGTTGATGGCCTGCTATTTGCTGGTACTTGTGACTAGTGACACGGTGAATTGCGATAGCAATAAAGGGACTCTATCCATCTATATTTATCTACGTACAGATTTCAGGTTGTTTTCCATAATGTGCCACGTCGGCTCCATGACTTCAAACATCATGTAATACTGAATGTTCTGGACAAAGTTCAGCATCCGCTGTCTTAGCGCGAAGGCTGTAGCGAACCTATACAGAGGGGGAAAAAAAATAATTTAAAAAGACTAATATAGGATAATCTCACAAATCACCACTGTTATCGGACAATCTGGTGATAATTACTGCAGCAATACGTGATTTATTAATGTTGCACGCAGGATTTTCTAAACACAAATTTATCCGACATCGACATTGTTATGCAACAACTGTTTATGTACATAGCTACGGAAATAGTTATTTAACGAATAAAGTGCATGCATTCATCACCGTTTATTCTCTCTTAAATGATACTAAATTGTATTTAGAGACTCACCACTTGGCTGAGTGAAGAGAATACTGGTTAGCTGCTTTGTTGCTAATCCACACGTTGCACAACAGCCTTTCCACATGCTTACAGTAAAACATGTGCCGGAACAACATCTGATATCTGGTCAGGGCCTTCCTGTAATTAGGAAAATAAATGGCAGCTTTGTGGTACTGGGGTCTTCAATAACCAGTGCTGAAAAATGCAGTTCCTAACGTGGTCGTTATCTTTAAACATTATTTTTGCATATATTATTGTTTCAACACTATGCAAAAGGGAAACATTGAAAATGCGTTGAAATTGATCTGGAAGAGAATTATGAACTGGTGGATCGTTCCAGAGAACCACCAAACGGCGTGCACCTACACACCTGTTGATAATGAGTGACAGCGGCCATTTGACAATGTAATCGAACGAAAAGGCCTCCAGGCCACTGAGGGCGACATCCGTTGGGTCGGCGTTGATGATCGCCTTCTCCTGCTTGGTCTCGATGGCCAGGACCCTCAAGAGCTGAGTGATGACATCATGCGGCATCAAGTCGATCTGTAAAAATCAAAAACAACTAAGGTACAAAAATCAGGTAAACTGACAGATTGTAACACCTATTTGGATAAATTTATGTCTTGAAAAGGGGTTTTAAAATTTGGTGATACATTTAAATTACAATTATATAATAAAATTCTCCTATATTTGCCAGTAGCCTCCACTAACATTATCACAAAGAGAATTTCAACGTGGTTCATCATTTCCTGTGTGCTTAAATCAGTTAACTTTTCTTCTGTCAGGAACGTCAACTTTTGCTGGTGAAAAACAAACTGTTCCAGAAACGTCACAGCGCAAGCTAACCGGCGCACCCATGTGGACATTCTCGGAACTCCTCCTCCTTATTAATTCACGCCATTAGTACCAAAGGCAACCAGTGCTACAAGCATACCTAGCTTTTGCATTAAGGAGCATTTCAATAAATTGGTCGCCAATCCCGGGGGAAGATAACCGACCGAGCAAAGAAATGGAGCACCTTTAGGTCGTCTTTAAACGGGTCGGTGTTTGCAGTGCTCATCCTGAGGGCCAGCTCCAGCAAGGCTTCCAGTCTGGGTGGAATGATGTCATCCACCTGTTTTTTCAGCTCCTCCTCAGTCAGGTCCATAAAATGAACGAAGAAGTCTCCCTTGTCCATTAGGAAGTAGTGCTTGATCGATCTAAAGGGGAAAAGCACAGCCGCTTCTCAGAAGGTGGCCCAGTGTTAATGGAGACTTGACGTCATTTCCGGTGCCCGATTAAACCCCAGGAGGACAGTCGATACATAGTATCCTCAGGGGTAAATTAACGTGAATAAATTTTAGTAAACACACAGTATGTGAAATAGGAAACGAGTGAAGCGAATAGAACATACTTAAGAGAAAGCTTAAAGAAGCATGGGATGATAGCATTAAAATAGCATCAAAACGAGATAATGCACTCAAAGACCTTGATCGGTAATGCAAATCAACCTATTTCACAAGAGCCCTTTACCTGAGTCTCGTCACGAGCTCCTTCTCTTCCATCAGGAAGTTGAGGAGGACCTTGCTGGCGTAATTATAGGCCTTTTCAATCTGCTCAACGTAGGCCCTTTCCTTCAGCGTGTACAGGACCTCTTTGGCATCTGGGCACGTCACGTCTCGACCACACTCCCTCACCACATTCAGATACTTCCCTTTACCACACATTATAGAGCGACAGAAAAAGATACAAAGTTTCCATTATTCATTGCATTATTAATGTAATATCACTGATAGAAGAACAACCATGACAAACTGAAAAGGTAGACTATTGATCTCTAAATGAAAGATTTATGGGTCATTCCATTGTAATTCAATGAGTGGCCTTTCCATTACCATTTCACATTTTGATTAAATTTGGCATGCAAATTACACATACCTTCCAGAGCTCAGAAAGGTTCACAATAAAACCATTAAAGCTTTAACAGTAGGAAAGATACAGTTCACAAGAAAACATTGTTTTTTTTTTGGTACCTGCGGTGTTTGATTCACAGGCCAAATTTCATGAAAATCAAAAATGGTGGCGCTAAAACTTTTTTGGGAATTTCTGAATTAAAATTGAATATTATAGAATAATCACACAGACACATAAAAAAAAAATAAGAGACCACTCTATTTTTAAAAACATCTGCATTTTTAAATCCTGGTTTAGTCCGGGATCTGCTGACAGCAGGCTATGCTGAGCAGCAAGTTGCTTTCAGGTCCAAAATTTCTAAGACAGCAGAACACAAGAATAATGTGAAGCAGGAGACACTGGAAATGACCAGAAACCAGCCAGGTAAAGGGCAGAAGCTCCTGGAAGCAGGACTGAAGTCCCAGAAAGTACGGAAGAAGCCCTTCATTGTAGAGAAACAGAGGAAGAACATATGTATATGCATGGGCAAAAACAAGCACTCACCAGTGCTTAATATTTTGTCGGCCATCTTTTGGAGGAAGGATGGAATTCTGTGCTGCACGATTGTATAGCGCTGATCCCAGTACTTATCGTTATAATCCTCCTGAATCTTCTCCTTCTGAAGCTCGTGCTCTTCCACCATAAATTCACTAGAGAGACGACAATTCAGGACAAAAAGCTTGTCAACAACAAATAAAGAGGCCATACCTTAATTCTCCAAAATAACTCGGTTGCGCAATTATGGCCCAAACGCAGCTGTGAACTACTATTGAATTGACATTTAATGACGTCAAAGTTCAAAAGATCTGCTGTAAATAAATCAGACTCAATACCTGTATGGGTCTTTAATGATGCCCCTGTAGATCCACTTCTCGAGTATCTCAAAGTACGGGACGCTCGCTGCTTTTGTGAGGTATAGGCAGAGCTCCTGGGCTTGATTGTCTCCGGTGTAGTTGAACGTGCGGTCATGGAGAAGGCTCAATGTGGCCCCGCCCATGCAGTCTCCTTTGTCAACAGAGGTGGCTGGGAAGGAACCAAGAACGGACGGCGTTAGCGAACGCTAAGGTGAAGCGCACACGGAGCTCGGCGTACACGCAGCCGGGCTCACCGATGGAAGCAAGGATCTCCATGGTTCTCATGGTCGGCTGAATGTAAAACCACATCTTCTGAAGCGAGAGGAACCCCTGCAGGTGGAGGTGCTCCAGCTGCGTTACCAGGATCAGGTACTCCTTCATCAGCGTTCTCATGGCGGCCGTGAGCGCGTGATTCACCTGGCCGTACTCGAAAGACGACTTCTCCTCTATAAAGCTGGGTGAGAGAAATTACAGGATTATACCAAAAAAAAAGGTAATGAATTTTAAACAGACGGGACAGGATAGGATAGCGGTAGCGACCCAATGGTCAGGGAAGTGCACTTGTAATTGAAGGATTGCCGATTAGAATCTCTGACCAGCAAGGCACCACTGAGGTACCCTGAGCAACCTACCGCCCCCAAGCACTGCTCCCCGGGCGCTGAATTAGCTGCCCCCTGCTATGTCACGAAAGTCACATATGGGTTGAATGCAGAGGACATTTTTCATTGTTGTGCTGTGGTGTGTCAACAACGACCACTGATAATAGACAGTAATTGGAATTAGGTTATTAGCTCAAATATATTTTTTAAAAAATGCAGCAAATATGGACATGCCCTGTTATTTAACTCAAGCTGCAAATTGGAAGTTATATGGTCACATGCATTAGGGGAATTTGGGGAAATTCTTGTGCCACAGTTGAGGGGTGTGAGAGCAGGTGGAAGAGGACGTGGGGGGGGGGACAGAGCAAACTGCAGTACAACAGGGGACGAGTCTGTGCAGTATTAAAATACATAGATGCAATAACAAATAAGTTATGTGATACAGAGATGAAGCAGTTATAGAGGATGCACAAATAAAATAATATTGTTGAGAAAGTGACAGATCAATAGTACACAGATCAATGGACAGTAAGGTGAAGTGCATTTAAGGCGCCTTCTATGTCCAATATCTCAAATATTATTCCAAATTCCTTACCGGGTGATTGTGGAGTAGCTGGCTGCAACCGGCAAGATCCTGTTCACAAGCTCCTTGACTGACATGTCTAAGGTTGGATCGATGATGAAGGAACGGCTCTGTCGACCCAACACGGGCTGTGCTACGACGTCCCTCCCGTCGACCCCCAACAGCACATACAACAGGTCTTCAACTAGCGCCTGTTCCTGGGCCGCCAGCGGCAGGGTACCTGGGAACGTGCGAGACAGAGTTAAAACCACGGCGCAAGAACTACCTTCTACTTTCTCCATCATTCTGCTTTTAAATGAGTCCCGTGAGAGACCGGCGGCCTGCAGTACCCTACAGATTCCCCAATGGAGAAACTGAACAACTTACAAAGGAAGAGCAAAGCAAAGCTGAAATGAGGCCTGTACTGAAAGGTCCCAGGCAGCTGGCCCTTTAAGAAAGGAGTTACGAACACCTAAAGACACAGAAGCACTCACCTACGGCATGAGCTGGATCGATGACTGCAGGCACGCCGGTAAGGAAATCGCCGATGAGTGCAGGTCTTTCATAAACCCAGTTGGGAAACACCGGATTCAGCACGGTGGGGTTCTTCTTATTGTGCCTTTCCCTCAACATCTTCCGGGTGATTTCGGCCGACTACGAGGAAGACGGTTTTGTCAAAGGGCAACGACGCATCAGATAAAGTGAAACCGATGCATTGACCGGCATCCGACACATGCAGAGGGGACACGACACAGAAACGGTGTGATGTCACACGCCTGCCGTGCACCTGCTGGACTGTAGAGCTGGCAGTGGCCGTTCCCAGCTTCTTCCGTAGCTCCTCCAGCTCCTGCAAGGACATCTTAGTAGACGTTGGCGGTACGGTGAAATTTGTGCTACCGCTGGCTGCAGTGTTGGAAGACGTCTCCGATCGCTCCTTTGCATTTTGCTGCAGGCAATGCAGGGTCTGGAAAAAAATATAGACAATGTAGATACGTACGGGTAGATTAGCCTCTTGACGGCATGTAAAAAATAGTGGCGTCAAAAATTACTTATGCAATAGCATGTTATTTTCCCAAAAAAAATCCAGCCGTTACCTCTTTATCCTCTGTGAGTTTTGACAACAAGTAAACCAGGGGATCAAGGTTGCGGGCGTTCTTTGACTTAATTTCCTCATACTTCCTCAAGAAGTCATCCGGGGTTTTAGAAAACTCTGCAATTTTCACCTGTTTAATATAAAAGATCATGGGTTAGGGGGTGTCAGCAAGATGTGCATCTACACATTTATGATGCATTTCACAAATAAGCACCATTTGGTCATTTTCCCTAAACGCGGAGCAGAGTGAAGACCATGCAGGCGCTTGCGCCCTTACCTTCGCGCTGTGCGCCGACACCGTGGTGGTAACGTAAGGAGTCCTGTTTTTCTGCAGTAAGTCGATGTAGACTTCAGCTCCGTCGCCTCCTCGTACGTGGAGCAAACTGAGCAGCTCATTGACATCATGATGTATTCGGAACTCACTCATTTTCTTGAAATGGATAAAATACGATCGGGAGCATTTTTAAGCCGCTGTGTATTCAGCAACTGACAAAACTGAAAGGCAAACGGACTCGAAAAACGGGAATCAGCGGTAGCATCCGACTGACATCTCAATGGCTGTGTAACTGCAGACAGCTAGCCATGGCCCGCTATAACGTTTTAAAAGACAATTGAGCCTATTTAAACCGTGTATAAAACTTCATGTACTACATAATATCTGTGTGCCAACACTATTAATGGAAACAGATTATTAAATATAATAAAAACGATATCTCGTGATGACCTAATTAATAATTGTAACAAATAATGCAATTATCCTAAACCTAAACCTAAACTGTACAGACATAAAACAAAGATAAATTTATATGAAATAATAGAGATGCTTACATTTGGAAAGGCCGGTAACGTTACCACTCAGCCAGCAAAGCACATCCCACCGACAGCTCTTGAGCGCGAAAGCTAAACAAAACACGTGGTTCAGACGCTATCTCGTTCCGCCGACAACATGCTGCCCCTTTCAAAGGTTCCGGGAATCAGCATTATTAAAATCAGTTGTATTAGTCATGACGCCAAAATGAACTATATTCTTCTCGTTTATTTGCGTATACCCTGTAAAACATTTAAACATTTATGCACGGAGTAAGTCGTCAAATGCAAAAATGCAGTTGTCTGAAAGTTTCCTCCAGCGGTGAAGTATAAGGGAAACATTTCCAAAACATGTTTTATTGTACGATAAAATTAGAAAGTTCTCGTTACCAGCCACACAACCATGTTTCTTTACTCGTTACAAGGATGCTGCCTGTGATGACATCCCAGCAAGAAGATCCCTTAATCTATTGCAAGGGAGAGTATCAGATGTGATGTCGGGAAAAAATAGCCCAGTAGGAGCGACTGGACAACCCATGATGTAGAATTGGTCTTCTTCTTTCCAACATAACTACTTGCAACATTGGGTTCATTCTTACTGTAACATATAACTTTTTATTCAAAGCTTCCAGATATAAAGAAATGATAGTCAAGTAAACTGAGCAACAATTGATTAATTTTAATTACTAAAATACTTCCATCATATATTTTCACGTTGACACCATGGCTAAACGTTGTGGCTGCATTAACTTAATTTTGAAACTTAAATGAAAGGTTTTGAATTAATCTATTTTCCTGGTTATTCAAATTATTGTGGGACAGTGTACAAACTGTTGAGAAATGCACAAGCAGTTCAGAAAACTATAAATGTGCATGTGTGTGTGTGTGTGTGTGTGTGTTTGTGTATGTGTGTATGAGAGAGAGAGAGACGGTGAGAGAATTAGGTTTATATTTCATCTTTCATCTCCCAAATGTCTCCCCAAATGTAATAAAAGCCTGTTTTTTTTTTTTTTAATAATGTGGGGACCATTTTCCAGGTTCCCACAAAGATGACTGCAATCAAAAAGTAAAAATGCCAAAAGTCTCGTATTTTGTTTGGTTACTTATGATTAAGGTTAAGGTAGGGGTTAAGGTCGTCATAATGTGATTCTATGAGTTTTCCCCATAGAAATGAATGGAGAGTCTCCAGATATATACTATGTGCGTGCGTATGCATATTTCTTTTTCTTATGCTACCATCTGCTGTTTGAATTTGGCAACTACGTTTCCAAACGCCACTACAGAACAAGGAGTTATTCACGTGTTATTCATAGCAGCTATATTCTTAGGTAAGGTTATATTATCGACCAACAACAACAACAATATTATTATTAATAATAATAATACCCATTCTAATACAAAAATTCACATTGTTTTATATGGTTATTCAAGTAGAATGTAGAATGAGTAATTGTTTTGATGAAAATGATAGTTTACAATTCTTGACAACACACTCAAAAACCTCAGCTGTTGACCAGGGGCCTGTTTTACAAAACAGGATTACTTGCTTAGCCAGATAACTTGCCAGATTTAAGGTAGTCTGGGCTAAATGTAACTTGATGAAAATAAGGTCTATTTAGCCCACACTACCTTAAAATCTGGCAAGTTATCTGGCTAAGCAAGTAATCCTGCTTTGTGAAACAGGCCCCTGTCTTTGTATACATTTAAAAGCTAGTACTAAGAATCTAAAACCCAATAGATAATGCTAAATTATGCAGACAATGTATGCTTGTAGAATAATTAATATCAGCATTGGGACTTTGTTTAAACTTGCAGCAGTAATCCACCACCTATTTAGCCGACAGACCGTGGGAAGGACTTTCTGTATTTTAAAAGAAGAAAATGGGGGGAAAAAAACATTAGGAGGAACTTACAACAGTGAAGTATAAGTAGTAATAGAGATTTCTGAAGTGGCAACTTCCCTGGTGCTGTGAGCCAGAAATGCTATTTTGGCCGGTTGCAGGAATGATGCTGCCAAGAAATGAGGGACATAAACCGTGAGGATCTGCCGCTGCCAAAAGCCACACTGCAGCTACAAGTGAATATTTATGGTCCTGTGTTTGCTAGGATTCCATCTAAAGCCATCTTATTTCATGCTGCTGGCTGACATTTCGTGTCACTTTAAACTGCATTGCAATGGATTATCCATAATCAATTTCTATTGAAAAATAACATTTAAAAGGCTGTACTCCACACCTTCTTTTTCTGTAACACTATCTTGAAGTTGATCATGAGCTCAACTAAATTCATTTATAATAAAATACAAAGGCAAGTTTACTTAAATACTCCAGGCGTGAATAATAATTCTAACATCTAACACTTAATGAGCATTACAGGTCCATCCATCCATCCATCCATCCATCCATCCATCCATCCGTTCGTCCGTCCATTCATCTGCTCACCCATTCATCCTTTTCTGAAACCACTTTTCCTATTCAGGGTCACTGGCCATTGTAGAATATCAAATACAAATATGTTGTACTGTTACAGTTTTAAAAATGAAGTATAATGAAGACCACTTTGAAAATGGAAACATTTTTGCCATGAAAAGTTGTAGGGAGATCAAATAAACCAAAACATTAGAACTATTTCTTACTAATTACAATTTTGGTGATTGTTATGATTTTATTTTTACTTTTAATTTTGCTGGTAATAATATAATTATGTGCATATGTTTATCTACTTCTATCAGTTAAATACATAAAAAATGAAATATATAATCAGTATATTTAACCAGAAAGTTAACTGTTTGCATGACATTTTTCATACTAGGACATGCCAAGTGAATGGTTGATATTTCAGGATTTTTTCTGCTATTTCTTATATTGTAGCTCAAAGGCTTACTACGCCAAAACATCTTTAAATGGGCAGACATATATATAAGAAAAAAAGGCTATAGTGTGTAATGAATAACTTATGTGTTTATATAGGCTACAATACACTGTCACAAAAAAGGGTACAGCCTAGTACAGATTTGCTCCTCGAGGTACAAACAACATTAATATACCCTCAATGCTACAAAAATGTTCCCCAGAGTCAATTTCTGTATCTTAAAAGATACATTTGCCTATACTTGTCAGACCCTTATGGGTACAGCCCTAGCGACAAGTAATTGTACCCTCAAAAGTACAAATTGGTCCTTTTTTCTGTACATGTTTATGAGCAACACAATCATACTGTGATTAACCACCCATGGTAGCTTATAATAAACTGCCAGATACATTCAGTGTAAGAAAAGTTGAATTTTCCAAACCATATTGTCAGTATGCCTCATCTCAAAAACACATGTATAACTGCATAGAAAATATTACCCTAAAGTAGGCCTATATTGCGCTGTTTTAATTCCAAATGACATTTCAGACTCCCGTTTCGTGGGAGAAATCTTTTTTATATACACACTGTAATTCTTAAGAAACAAAACAACTACGTAGTATGTCCACTACATACATTTAAATGCTTTATTTATTTTACACAAGGTTTATCTGTACAAATTAACATATATACATGAACACATATGAAACACATTCTATAAATATGAAACAATCAGTCTCGATTCTGAAACAGACAACAGCCAAGGTCTAGGTCTATTGTTTACAGTAATACAGTGAATTACATTTTGCAGAAACCCAGGGCTGTCTAGTGATTCTTCAAAGAAAATGAATGTGCAATTAGTCAGTAACGAATCTTTAAATGTAAAATTCAAGCCAATTACTAAAATTTGTCTTGATGGCCCTCTTGCGTATAGGGGCATTACACACGTGTGATTCCCTTGCTGTCATCTCTGCCATGAATTTCAGCGCCAGTCAAACTACTTAAATGTAAATATGTATCAAAATACTTCGAAATAGTACAACACTGTACATTTAAAAAAAACAAGGAAATAGACGTTAATGCACTAACTGCATAGCAGTGTCTGCAAAAGACTTTCAAGCATTAAAAAATGACAAGTGCGACTACGGCTGTATTCGTCATAAAACGGTAGTGTTCAAAAATGGTACATATTAAATAATGTAAGCACTTCCCCTGCAAAATACATCTCCAAACGATTTGCTTCTTTAGACTCCAAAAATATAATTTTATCTCTATGTTACAGTCTTTGCTTAGGCAGAAAACGTATTTAGAAGGCAATTCAGTTTGCCACTTTCCGTTTTCTTCACCGTAGATTCACTCAAATGCCCCTCGTTTGCTGGTGAAACATACAATAAAAGATTAAACTGCGTTAAGATGGATACCTAGTCGGCTTTGGTTCTCAGTCTAAGGATATCGAAACATTATACAAGCGACAATTCTCAGTCAGAACTAAATTCATGTCATTTACGAGGTGTGTTCATATAGGCTATTCGTAGTTCAAAGTTTAAAGTGATCTTAGACGCGTCTTCACTTAAACAGGTGTTACTGTAACCTATATGTTAGAATTTCATATTTTCCTAGATTTTTTTTTAAACTACTTTGTCCAAAACTGTATATATTATGTTACAATTACTTTAACCAAAAAATAAAAATGCAAAAATAGAAAGAATGTGAGCAGTCCGTAAGGTTGTATGTAATACCCCCTGCAATTTTACACACCCGAAAAGACAATTTCCTCGTTCCAAGTTAAAGAACACGTTTATATTCGTTGAAATTATATAGTGTATAAAAACTCTATGCATATGAACTCATAAATGGTTTGTAACGTTCCTACATTCTTTAGAAAAAAAATAGAATTTAGATTTTGACTGTTTTACGAGTCACACTGTTTTACGCACACCGGCAACATGAGCTCATAAACATGACTGTACAAACTTTAATGTTGTATGAGGTTTGACTTGTTTAAGACAGATAATACATTCCATAAGTCACAGGTCCACCGAAAAGTCCGGGAACGGGCAAGGAAGGTCTTGGGTATGAATTAGAAGGTCCGTAAACTGATGGAGATCCTACGTGAGCACCAAGAGGAAAGGGAAAGGCAAAGGCAGGTACAAGGGGCTTTGTTGCCAGTTTAAACTTTTCCAGTTCGGCCTCCTGGAGTCTCTTGGCTTTAGCCCTCCTGTTCTGGAACCAGATTTTGACTTGTGTCTCCGTCAGATTAAGTGAATTGGAGAATTCTGCTCTTTCTGCTATGGAAAGGTACTGTTTCTGGCGAAACTTTCTCTCCAAAGAAAGCAACTGTGATGTCGTAAAAGGCGTACGAGGTTTTCTGTTGTTCTTGTGTTTCCTGAGGGGGCACGGAGATGGACTGGAATGTCCTGTTTAATAAAAACAAGAAACCTGTTATTGCGCAAATTCAAATCATTGTCATTGCTTTCTGTAATGAAAACATTCTGAGTATTTATTCCAAATATTAAAAGTGCCACTGTATGCCCTGATATTACATAACAGATCTATGCCTTTTCTAGATAAAGGATTTGAAGATGAATGTGTGTATTATCATTGCTATATGTCAGTTCCCATGAGGGTCAGAATATAGCCGTTTACGGTTCCAGGGGAATGCTGTTGATACTCTCAATGAAAACCTAACAAAACATTACCTAAAGGTACAGTATATCAGAAAATGACATTGTAAGTGAAGGTTTTGTTCTTCCTGTCAGATATTCACACAATCTTTTCAGTCTTTATAAGTTTTAAGTTCCCACTATATCTGTTATTGAAAGGCAGTATAAATGTTATTGCTGTTATAACTGCAGAGCTTGCACTTTACTAGCGTCATTAAAAACCAGCGAAGCATTTACTCGAACAATTTTACCAAAACTTACAAAGACAAGGAATCCTCCTCCTCCTCCTCATCATCATCATCATCATCATCAATAACAACAACAGCAACGGCAACAACGAAAACAAAATTCAGATAAAACGACTGTTATATTCTTATATGCCGATCGCTGTAATTATTTCATATTTTAAAAAATATATATGCAAAACTAAACAGCAAAATCTAGGCTATACTTCAGCGCTAATGACAGGGCAAACTGAACTTACTAGGAGAAGCGGAATAGGACGAAGTTTCGATCCAGGGTCTCTGATCCTTTTCGTTAACTTCTTCATTTTCATTTCTGGTGCAGTCCGACAAACTTGCAAAACCGTCCACAGATATGTTACTCCCTGTATATATTGTCCTCGGAAGATTTTGTTTCGTTGGTTCTGCGCCAGGCTTAGATACACCCAAATCTGCGTCAAAGGAAGAATATTGCGCCCTGCAGGTCGTTCTGTGAGAAATGAGCGATTCCACACTAAAAGGAAGACTAAAGGTTTTACTTTTACATCCTTTGGAAAACTTGTCTTTTGGTTTAATGTCTTCCTTCTCAGAATTTCCTTTCTCTTGGAGATTTAGCTCTTGGGATGGAGACCCCTGAACAGGATTCATATTACAAGAGTATGGGGCCATACAACTTTAATTGAACTGACAGTCCTGAACTGCGCCCGTGTTTCCTCAACTTCTCGGAACAGCGGTTAGCAAGATTCTTTGCATCTGGTTTAGTTTCAGCTTTTAAAGCGCCGCAGTGCCTGTTATCTCGCCGCCTTCCAATCAGCTGGTTAACTTTGGCTGATGACGTGGCCGGAGTTTCATTTGATTGGCTAATTATCGTCTCGAACACATCAAGGGAGATACGGAAAAAAAGAGGAGTAATCTTAGACGGCTTGCTGAAGATGTTTGTTGATAGCTAGGGCGCTGAAGTCGTATAGGAACATAGTCTCTAGACCAGTTTTGGAATAATTAACCAGTAGGGCAGACCCGTTTTTGTCATTAGTTGCACCCACACAGATGATTTACAGTAAAAACATCACTTGAGGGTTTTTATTTAAAAAAGACAGCTGTCTAATTAACAGCCATTGCCTATTTCAATTCAGTTTGTAGATTCCATATCGATATACGCTAGTTTTAAAACTAATACACCAAGCAAAATGTTGGCTAAACAAACATGTACGGTATAAGTCTACACCAATTTAAATGACACTAGTTAAAGTAATCAGTCATTAACTCGTAAATGGGATTTAACTGGCAATGACAGTCTATCACACATATTACAGCCATTTAAGGCTTTTCTTGGTCCTTATAATGGCACAGCTAAGTGAAAAGCAACAGGCAATTGCTCACTAAAAGCTTTAAGTACACCAGACAAGTTATGGTTTGGACGGCGCCAGTGTCGGCAGGATGAAAAAGGAAGCTACCCCGGGGCAAAAATCCAAATAAGCAATTGTCTTAACAAACAAAACAACAACCAAAAGAAGACATTTTTCACCGACGTGGAATATCAAATTAAGTTACCAACTATTTTCAGTTTTTCTTTTTTTTGTTTTTAAATATAGAATTTTAGTGCATGTCAGCTGATACATGCAATTTGACTTTTTTTTTTTTTTTTTTTTTTGCGCCGTGTTTAAGAAAACACAAGACCCAGCTGCGGGGAGGTTGACTAGTCGTTCCAGTGTTACGTAACTGTAATCTGTTCAAAAGCATTTTTATATTTCATCCTCAGAAATGTACGACGCATCTATATGTACATGTATATGGATGTATGTAGATATTTATATATATATATAAGTATAGGTGTAGTGATTTCTTGTGTATACGCAACAAGGCGGGATGCGCAACGTCAAGAAAAAATTCAGTGATAGGCCTAACCTCACAGTAAGAGAGCATTCCAATCGCGCCAAAACTCTGCTAACACACGCCTCGCATTAATAATACGCTTTTTACAATTTAGAAAAGTCGTCGCTTTATGAATTAATTTAGATTAATCAATGGGTACTTAACCATGAGCCACTGAGATAGGTATTTCGCAGAATTTAATTAAGTGCGCTCAAATATTTTAAAGCTCATTTTTACATCATTTAAATTAATTGAAATGTGATTATTTGTCTTCCTGGACGATGTTGTCTGTTCCCGAAGGAGAACCGGATTTATTTACTAATGAGGGGGGTGCACTGGAAAGTAAGTTACAGGACAGATAAATACCATAGCTTACTTTAAACAACAAATACTATAAATATTATGCACTATACTATATTATAGAGAGTCTGGTGAACGATAAAAAGTACCGCATTATGGAAAATTAATATATCATAATATAGGCTACGCAATAGAAAAAAAAATCCTGTAAGCCGATAGCCTTGATAACGGGCAATTTTCGTTTGGGTTAAACAAAAATTGTGTATTCCGGAATTTAAGCTACAGCTTTTAACATTTATTTTTTCTTTCCCGTTGCAATCTTCAAATCATGCTCCTCTAAATGGATGACTTATTTCTTAGGACACTGCACCCTTAACTTCCACAGTCTGATGGCCAGTTATGCTTTACCGGTTTCTTAATAAGCAAATGGCAACCACAAAAAACCGAGTAATATGTAGTCTGTTAAAAAAAAAAACAAACAGAAAAAAACCCACACATCATATATAGTTTATTCGAAGGACAATTTATAATTTAACCATTAAACAATTAGCATATGCTCTTATATTCTCACATTCAAATAAAGCATGCGTTGTATATTGCCATTAATATTGCAAAAGTAACGGCAAAAGAAAGAAAAATGGTGCAGTCGGAAAGTTAAAAACTACAATTCACGCTTCCGTGGAATCCTGTTGCGCTCTCTCAACTCAGAATGAAGCCTGACATTTAGTGACTGGCTTTGTTGTAAAGACAGCACAGTCCGAGGCATCTATAACACGGGAGGAGTGTCATTATATATTGCACGGTAAAACAACACAAACAACACGTCTTTATGCTTTTATTTGCACTTACATAACTTTTGATATAGGTAGTACACAGGATTGTAGTACAAGCAACAGCCTTTTGTGAGTGCATTCAAAAACTCAGCAACGACGTCGTTAAATGCGGTTTAAATGACTGTTTCATTAAACGCAATTTAATTTGGCTTTATCTGTTAAAAAAATGCAAGTTCAAAATGATTCTCTCGTGATGTCTCCACTATAAATGAAACAAAAATTCAATAGTGGCCATTTAAATAACAATCTATGATTTTCCCAATAAATTCACATAATCTGTGGGTAGATTGAACTGCGGTTTGAGTTTTTCCATTAATAAGATCTTTTGTTGTTGTTGTTGTCGTTGTGCATATATGCACGGTCGAACAGAAGGAAAATATAATTTTGCTTTCATAATATGAGTAGATTAAACTAAAGCGTATTTTTGTTTCAACGTAAGTAGTAGTAATTCCTAAGTGCGTTTTGGTTTTAAACTCTAGATTTTTATAGTGATGTCTGTTTGGAAAAAAATAATAATTGAATGCACCTTTTTCAAGTTTCCTGTTCTTTTTTTTACTAATTCACGCGATGTTTTTTTTTAAAACCTGTATAGGCCGCTATCAGCGCATTTTTAACTAAAGATACAAATGCCTTTAATGTCATCATAAAAAGAACTTTAGAGAACATTCATCAGAACACTTTTCACTCTTAAGAATGTTTTAGATATAGATTATTACATTTATAATGGGGGCTATTAAATAAATATGTATTTTTAAACAAATTAAATATTAACAGTGTAAAATCAAGACAAATTGCCAGTCATTCATGATGATGCTCCGAAATTCAACAGGGATGTTTAGAGGTTATAGTGATGTCCAGGGCTTGTCTGTGTGTTTAGTGATGAAACAGAGTCAGTCATTCATGACCAATCTGAAAGCTGTGTGCTCTTGCGGAGGTTATGGTTTTATAATGATCCCTGGGTTTATCAGGACGTCAGTGTAGTTTCATAATGCACCCCTCACTCAAAAAAAAAAAACAAAAAAAAAAAAACACGGATTGAACTGCAAGTTATCAAGCCACCATTTTCATAATGAGAAGAGGCACCTTATCCACCGCACTTGTTTCCCGTCATTCATTTTCAGTTTGCAGCCACAATTCTAGCATTGTATGAAATAGCAGGTTTCTCATTTACAGACATTTTTCCAGCATTCATGCAACAATCTTTTTGTGAACATATCTTACTAATTCAGTAGGCAGATAGACTTTAACTTTGCCAGTTTGCCAGTTTGTTCTTTTAATGCAGTAAAACATTTCAAAGTTCTAGAACCTCCAGTTTAGCCATCAAACGCAGTAGTTATATTGTATCAACATTAACATTTTTGAATGGATTCTTTTCTTCAATAACTGAGTTTCATTTTATAACCCCATATTTTCGTTTATAATTTGTTTTTTAGAGTGATATTATCAGGAGAACTGCAGTTTCCACGGGCAGATGAAATGAAAAATGCAACGGAACGTGACACCATTTTTAAGGAACATGCTCATAAGGAACATACTTATAAAGCTGTGATCTGTTTGCAGAAACCCTTATATGTGAAATTTATATGAGGCCATACCAGTGCCAATTCACAGCAAAATATATTGAAAATGACAGCAAAAATATTTATGAGAAATATTAAAGTCATCAAAAAGTTATTCCAAAAGCAGTTTACGTGCCATTTTATTGACTTCATATTATTTTACAAGGGTATTACACTTGCAGGCTTGAATTTTGAAATACAGTCAGTTGCAGAGTGCTGTTACTATGTTAGGTTTTATTTCCTTTACAGTGGAACGACCCCTTTTGCATGATTTCTCCACAGGCCATTGGCCCCCTTCTGTGGGGACCTGACTGCTTCCAGGATCTTAGGGCTCTGCTTACTTGTCCCACTCTACACAGCCCCTCAGGCCAAGAAAGAGCCTAGCTTTGCTCAGTGGTTGTGAACCTCCGTGTGCATGAGCCCTTCCGTTGGGGTGTTGGCATGGGAAATGCGCGGGTGGGGCCTCCACAAGCGGTCAACTGCCTCTCGAGCTGGGGGCACATTATTCTGTTTAATTCTAGCACGAAAGAAAGGAACAGAAAAATTAGGGATTATCCGTGGTAGCATCGAGGTGGAAATACAGTAGGTCATTAATAATTGCTCCCTCTGGTAGATCAGGTTGATCAGGTGAAATATATATAAGCAAAGGTCAATCGATTTGTACTTCGCATATAGAAATCAGGCATCATGTCATATAGCATGGATAGAGTTTCTGCATAGGTCTACACAGGTCATGGCAGATGACAGACAGACAGACAAACAGACAGACGGACAGACAGACAGACAGACAGACAGACAGACAGACAGACAGACAGACAGACAGACAGATAGATAGATAGATAGATATTAAAATGTCAAGTAGTTTTTTTCCCACCATAAAATATTCTTATTTATATTTCACTATTACATGCTATGTGTACAGCGTTTACATACTATTCTCATTACAGAACAGGTCACATGGAACCTAAAAAGAAAAATGTTTCTGAAGCCATTTTGCAGTATTTGTGCTGCATTCAAATTAATACAATGTTTGAAGCATATCACATATATTTTTGTATTGTACATTGCATTTATTCATTTATATATTTTACAATATTACAATATGGTGTTTCTTTTTCATGCCAAATACATGTAAGATGTTGTTCTGCACTAGAAAGGCAGATAAGTCCCATACCTAAGCAAATATGCTTTTCACATAGTAAATATAATATATATGTTATAACTGTTTTTTATTTAGTAAATGCAATCTGTAAATGAAAAACATTTAAAAGGACATAAAAGAAACAAAAAAAAAATGGAGCCTAATGACTAAATGAATATGATCCGTCTCTGAATTGCATCTGTTTCCATAAGCAGTCTGGGAAAAAATATGAGCCCAAAGTTATGTCCTTGTTGAGAGATCTGTGAATTGTTCTCTGCACCAGAGAATCCCACAGGACAGCGTTAGTACATCTGTCTGCAAGCAGGAACTGAAACATAGCTGGCTTGAGGGAGAAGACAGTAACACTAGCAAGCCTACATCAGGAAGGTGGAACAACCAAACTTTGGTGTTTCAATTGGCTCAATCCAAACATGAACCCCACTGAAATCTAATGGCAGGACTTCATCTGAACAGGTCATCATTGTAAAGCCAACAGACGTTACTAAGTTGGAGTAGTTCTGAATGGAGGACTTTACTATAATTCCAAGGTGCCCTGAAACACTGATCAATATCCACAGGAGGTGTCTGGTTGTAGTCATCGCTGATAAGCCGGTATAACCAATTATTGACTGTGCAATAAGGTTATAGAAGAGGCATTATGTGTTACATAATTTAACAATCATGATCATTGTATGTTACTGAGTAAAACTACATTTTGTTGTACCCATAATTCTAGTGTGAAAAACAAAAACCAAAAGATGGGTAGGACCATCACCTTGCACTTCCAGGCTTTCCTTTGGCCGCTCCGGTGTCCTTCCGCCGTCCAAACACATGCAGTTAGGCTAAGTGGCGCCTCTCAACTGCCCATAGAGTGTGACTGTGCGTGCGAGAATGTATGTGTCCTGTGGTATACAAGCTTCCCGTCCAGAGCAGCTCACAGTATTACGCGCTGTGGTGCCTTGGCCCCCTGCAGCCCAGACCAGCAGGAAACAGTTGGAAGAGGGATGGATGGATGGATGGATCAATCAGTAATGTAGCCCCCGTGAATGATGACCATCAAAGCGGCCAGATGCAGATTTAGTAGCTAGGCATTCGATTTTGTCCAAGTACCTAATGTAACTGAATATCAAATAATAGCATTTTACGAGCAATCTTTCTACTATTAGCAGGACAAAAAAAAATATTTTTGTTTCTGCCACTCAGAAAGTTAGGATAAAAAATACATGAGGAAAAAAATATACATTGTCAAGCAATATGTTTTGAGATCTTTGTTTACATGTCTACTGTGCGCACCATAAGAAATGAATGCTTAGCTCAGCGCTATGGCAAACGTTATTATCAAACAGCCCCAGCAGCAGCTAACATGGGCAATTAGTCATTATTCTTTTTTTAATTCTGCTTATGAAAAGCAGCGTGGCGATGCAGAGAAAATATAAGAATTGAAAAGATGCAGCCAGAAGTAAACCTATGATACAGTAAATACATGCAGCATGCATTGAATAGTATTGATGAGTCAAATTCATTGCCATCCCCTGATTTTGGTGTCGTTCATGAGAAACAGAGAAGAAAATGTAACTCTAAAAATCTGCTGAATCTGTTGTTCGAGGTTAAAAACAGATTTCCCCCCGTCGAGGTTGACGGTAATTACAGACACTTACTTAAATACTTACACCTGAAAAGTACAAACAGAACCATAAGCAGTAACAGCCCTGGGGGTTGAGTACCTCTCATTGAGCCAAATTTAAGGGTGATGGTTATAAATAAGTGTAACAACATGTAAAGCTTTTTCACAGCAGTATTAATGATGTTTGATCCAATGAGATGTAATGATCTGTACAATGAATTGATCTGTACATTTTCAAAATGATGCCACAGCAATAATATGATCTGTTTGGAGATGTGACAAAATCTACAGAGATTAATGTGACTGAATGATTGGCTGTTTGACTGGAGTGCTTTGTTATTATGTACAACTGAAATCCTTTTGAAAGATGCCCAGTGCTTTTAGACAAGAGGTGTAATTAATCTTTTGTGACATTGTGCTTCGTCTCAAACATGCTGTCAGCGCAGTTCTAATTATAGGATTTTTTTTGCATTGTCCTTTGTTGTGCTCCTGCAAATGTTCTGCAGTTTTACTTTGTTTACCCAAATCAATTGGATAATGCTATGTGTTCATAGTGCTTGTCTTCCCTTTTTGGATCTACAACTTAAATTCAACAAATTCAAGAAGTTCATCAGTAGGACTATTGCCACACATTTACTATGATAATTACAAAAACAGAAAAAAAGAAATACAAGAATGAATCCTTCTATGACATATGTATATATTATTATTGTTGTATAACAATAGTAACAGTTCTACTACTACTATTACTGCTACTACTACTACTTCTACCAATAATAATACAACTACTACAATTACTAATAACAATAACACCCCAACTCCCACAGATGTGCGAACTGACTCTTATTGTCGTTGCAGCCCCACATCTTGAGTGTCTTGATTCATTTACCCTTGTTACATTGACTGAATTGACTACATTAATTACCACATCTAAATCATGCACTTGTTTACTAGCTCCTTAATTCCTACATGCACAAATCTAATTAAACAGTGTCTGCCTGTAGTTAACAAGCCACCACTAAACATGATATATTTATCTCTATTACAAATATTGCACATTGTTGACCTAAATAATTTCTCATAATCCTTCTAGATTTCCAAAGTCCAGTGTCTCAAAAACAACTGCGAGGACATAACACTCTCCAAGCTACTGGCTTGCTTAGATGTAAAGTTTCATGCATCTTTAACTGCTGATTTTTTGCCTTTTGCTTTTTGCTTATAGCAAAATAGATTTTAGCATTTATCATTATATAACAAAACATCAACTAAACAAAATAACAGACAAATACTAGATGGATTTGGGAATTTTCTGTACAAGTATGATCAATCTGTTAGTACTGAATGCTGGATCTAGCAAATTGTCAATCAAGATCAAAGATTTGTCAGCACAGAGAAACTCTATTTCACTGATAGGTTTATTCGCACAATGACAAAGGCTACAATAAAATAACTTGGTATTTCAACTTGGTCAGCAGTAAACTTTTGACACTTTAGAAACATTTGAGATGTTTCATGCTGCAGAACATAGCTTCAAAAGGTCTTAGTTGAACCATAACTCATAATAATTTACTTGTCTTTATGACTGCGACTATCTTGTTGACCAAAATTTAGTCTGCTTTCTTTTGCAAGCCACCTGTGCCAAGTTATGAATTACCTTGGTATTGCTGCATTGTTGACCGAACTCTCTGGCTCACGGATTGTACTTGAGGGCTATTACAATAACACTTAAACTAATTGAAAATGAAAGTTAGTACCTATTGTTTGCTTTCTCTTTTTCAACTCTAATAGATTTCATAGACAATGAGCCCAATTCTATCTACAGATTTGTTTGGGTGTGTTATTCACCCCCTTGCCCCCCCCC
>JAABNY020000040.1:7157513-7177852 GCA_015164015.2 Brevimyrus niger | reverse complement strand
TTGGTTTCTCTTTTTCCACCCTAAAAGATTTCATAAAAAATGGGCCCAATTCTTTCTACCGATTTTTTTGGGTGGTTTATTCCCCCCCTTGCCCCCCCCCCCCCCCCCCCGGTGCACTGCCTGTGGCAACAGGATCACTAGACAATGAGTACCAAATTTTATTAGTAGACTGTCAGGTTGCTTTTTGGGAACATTCTTTTGAAAATTCACTGTAAGTCCATAATTGCAGCATAATTGATGCTCGTTATTGTGTGTTTAAAATGCCAACCGATGCTTTTACATTAGTGACTGATGTATTTCCCGTTACTCATAAATGCAGGGGTGTATTGAGCTATAAGCATGTCCATAGAATTGTTTTATACATTTTACACAAATATGTCTATGCCTGTTCTGGAAAACTCTTTCACTGAGGTTCTTTTGGTCTTCGTGATGGTGTTAGTGACAGGACGGCCCCCTACGCACATGGCTCACTCTGAATTACGTATTCATGATACCGAGCTAATATTATCATGAGGTAAAATACATATGTCCGTAAAATGAATAAAGCCAGCTAGCTAAGGCGTTTTCAGCATCAAAAAAAAAACATTTGTCCCCAAGAACCTTGGCTCTAGTTAGCACAAGTGTCAAGCAATATCTGTATCTGTATATGGATCAAGGTTGATACTGTGGCAGCACAATGCAGAAAAAGCCAAATCTTTCAGGAACTTATTAAATAAAACACAGAAATATAAACAACATGCAAAGTCAGAGTAGTGATGTCGCATTCAGAGCAGATATAGACAGAGTAAGCAGTCAACAAATTCGACGGAACGTTCTGCGAAATGCTTTTTCCACCAGTCCTGCCTTTGATGTATTCCTGTATCTGATATTGTGCTCCGCAAAGGTCTTGAAGGCCAACTATTACAAGCAGGTGTTGGTTACTCCTGGTAAACAATGTCTGTAAATGTGCTATGAATGTGCATTTAACAATTTCTTGATCTCTGCTTATTGTAAAAGTTAGAAGTTACAGTCGTGCCATTTAATTGGAGACAGGACAGTGAAAGATGATCTGATTCTGGTGAATGGACCAGTTGTTTGGACGGTGTGTAGATAATAAAAATCATCCTAAGATTGTTTTTAAAACAACTGCTAAAACAAATCCTACTGATTGTAATCTGCCTGTTCCATATCGGGAATTAGACAGAAATAGCTGCAAACCAAAAAGAGAGCCAAAGGGCCTCAAAAACATTTTTCTGTGGAAATGATCAAAATACTTGAGTAGAAACATAAACAAATTCTGGCTTCATCATGTGACCATAATCTAACCAGGAATGTCACCGGATTTCCTACAGTCTGAGTGGCTGAAATTCACAAAAGCCCACGGAACAGCATCAATTATCCTTAATAGATTAAACCAAATTTTTGACATTGCAAAGTCAGTAACTGCTTCATATATTACTAGAGGGCTGCATGAATTGCTGTTGGTTCTCTTTTATTTAATTGGGGAGGGCAAAGAAAGCTTGCTGTACGCAAAAAACAGAATGATGCAAGTTAACATTGAAAAGATGCTAAATGCATTTGCTTTCACCGCAGCTGATATGCATCTGTAAATAAACAAAACACAATAATGGGTAACTGCTTATGAATGAAACATGAAAGGCGACGTCTCAACAAAGGAAGAGTTACTGCAATTTTTTACATAAACAGGCCCAATTTAAACTTGGCTTGACATTCATATTTATCATGCGGAATCGGCTGCGTATACGACATCGTTCCACATTGTTAACCAGCTCAAGCTGAAACGAAATCTCTTTAGACAGACTTCAGCATTGTCAGACGGAGGGACGTTACTGTAAAATGCTGCTTCACCCTTCAGGGGTTTCAGGCTTGAGTCCAGCCTACCCTTGTATCATCGGGGAATATACATGTCAACTTCTTTTCATGTGGATACATGAAAAGGTCCCCTGGCTTCTTTCTTTAATGTAATGACATGCCGATCAGGTGAACTTTGACTCAGATGTTACAGATTATGTGCACGGGGTATGTGCCCTATCATACACTGGCATCCCTTCCGTACCCTAACCCCACACCTTCTGCTTCCCGGGATGAGCTCAGGACGCTCGCACGACCATAAGTGGATGAAGGCGTCATCAGAAATGGATACATTTATTGTGCGATTGTCTTTTAATGAATCAGCCAGGCTGTGGCGTCATTATGCAGTATACCACAGGAATGTGAATTGTTGCACACGTAATATCAGATGCCTATTAGTCAAAGTACATCCAACTGAATAATGCTGGATGGCCCAGTCACAGTATTCTTAGATATTAGAAACAATTGTAAGTTTGCAGCATGTCAATAGATTTGTTTTGGCAGAACAAAGGAATGAATATTGCTGATCATCTGGCTACATTAGCACATATTATCCTTATCATTTTCAAGAGTTCTTTAGCCCTGAATATTCCTTCCTTTAACATTTTGTGATCCTTTATAATATGTGATATTTTGTGTATGTGACATTAGACATAAAAGAACAATAAAGACCAGAAACGAAAAACAAGCCTTCCATGTGCGTCCTCTGTCACGTCGATAAGAATAGAAAAAGAATAGAAAGATTTTTTTTCTAATTTATTCTCAAAGAATACAGAGGATTTGTGTCCAATAAAAGGAAAAAAACACAAGGAACTATTAAGACAAGAAAGTTCATCAGAACAGAGCAAAGAATTCCAATGATTCTCATATTCTGAGGTTTCTGATACAAATACATCACCAGTTTATTTTCCCACTCTGCACTAATCACCTTGGCACAATAAAATCATCAAAATGCCTGGTTTTACCAAGTAATACAAAATGCAGAGTGGTGGAAACGGGAGATGTAAATACTAATATTGTTTCATAAATACTTCCTGCACTGTGACAGCTGATCATGTGACAGGAGTCAAATCGTCCACAGATCTGCATTATTGTACGTCACGTCATATAACCAAAATGTTTGTTTTGCTGAAGCATCATGACATCAACAGAGCTGGTTTGCATCCCCCATAAAACAAAAACGTATATGTATATGATCCCCGATGGACTGTGCCCAGCAGAAGGGAAGGGAAGGGAAGGGAAGGGAAGGCCTGAAATAAGCAGGTCGGATGGATTGTTTTTGGGATCACAATTTCAGACTCTTCCCAGGGAATACCTAAGAACGGGACGGATGTGTGTTGAAAGGGCCGCCGAATAAACAGGCGTTAAATTGTCTTTCAGAATGAGTGACATGGCTTTTGAAAGGTGGAGAAGACTCTGTCAGAGTATGGGTAAAATCCTGTGACTAAAAAGATCTAATGCAAGCACATAACGTTTTTTTTTTTTTTTTATTATTATTCTTGACCAAAGCTTGGTTTTCATCACACTTTTCTATACAGGCAGAGGGAGCTGGGAGGGTGAACGCTTTGTTCTGCCATTGCCTAATGAGCTGGAAAATACAATTGCACTTTTCTGACTGTGAAAATTGCTTTGAGGGCATCATAAATTAGCTGCTGGAAGATACTTAAACTAATGAGTCTTTGTGTGCTCAGCACACTGCCCCTGTGTCAGGGAGAGTCCCATTGAAGACACCGTGAGCGATGAAGTACCAACAATCGCGGTATTTGGGTGACTGCAGTCATGCTGAATGGTCTCGCTTGTTTCAGTCTCGGTCTTGGGGAGCTGCAATTTGCATGGGTACTTTGAAGTAGGTTACAGCCATGCCCAGAAAGCTAGTGTTTATTTATTTATTTTTTATTTAGCGTCTAGCTAGCATTCTGTTGCTTTTTTTTTGGCATTGCGCGTCCCGGAGCTTCATTTCATTTCTACCTCGAACGCGTGTTACAGTGTGAGCGCAGTCGCACTAAAGCAGCACCGTCCTCGTTAATCCCGAAGTAAAGGAAACTGTAGCTGCGACACAGTTGTAACGCAGACGAGAGTTAAGTCTGTATAAATAACAATTCCGTATAATTATTGTTTTAGATCTATTTTCACTGGCAGTGTTGTTGTCATTCCCCGTATTTACGCAGTAAATCCCTTCCACCAAGGCATTCCTATTCTTCTCTAGCTGGGAAATAAAAAGGGGCGAGCAAACAGTTTTTTTTTTCTTTTTTTTGTTCGTGTCACTTGTGTTCATTTCCAAGGCCGCTGTCCTCTTGACCACACCGCAAGGCATCTGTTGCCTACAGCCAGCACATTTCTGCATTCTAATGCCCTCTTCCTGCTGAGTTGTTAACTTTTGCTCTATGTAATTGATGGCTTCCACACTTCGGATAGGTCCTTAACCCTTTCTTAGGCAATTGTCCCTGATATGTCTTGTAGGAGTCTTTGTTTCTGTTGTTGTCCTTTACAGGATGGTTATAATGGGCCGAGACAAAACCCCTTCCCATGATATTTAGTAAACTTTGAAGGGCACTTTTCATTCATATTTTGCAAGCTTGGCACATGCCTTCTGTTACTAAGTGGCATTGCTTTGAAGGGCTCTACATCTTCCATTATTTGGCCCACTAGGTACCCAGACTTACAGCGCTGGCAGCTGTTGAGCCTTCTGAAAGGCTATAGACCCCTCTCTGCAGGTGAGCTCTCCTGCCAAAGCAATTTCCAGTGAAAAGCCCTTTCAGGATTTCAATGGGAAGCTGACTTCGTATGTGCCCCTTCTCAGAGCGCCACAACAATGATGGCATTCTCTAAGCATGCAGCTCATCTGAAGTGGAACCATTTTTGTCTTTTTCGCCTTTGATAGGAGCCAATGACTGGCACAAGTCCTCTCTGCTTATGGGTCAGGATATTTATGATTACTATTATCATTATTATTATTATTATTGCTGTTACTGTTTTCATATGATCTCTTGCAAAATACTTAAAAGGTACTTAAAAGTACTTCCCTAAAATCCCTGCTCTGTTCTTTTCCCAAGACTTCTGGCGAGCTGGGCTATCTATTTATTTGGTTACTTAAGTATAATTACCCTCTTTGAAGCCCCAGAGAAGCAAATAATTTTCTCTGCCCCCAGGCAGCAATGGCAGCATATCCAAGCCCCCCCCCCCCCCGGCCTGTAACTGCCGGAGCACCACAGAAAGGGCAGCTCCCATACAGGGAAGAAATAATACAGCCAGAACCAACTCCATTTTACCTTCTTTTCATCCCATTCTTTGAAACTTTTATTGAGAACAGCTTTCAAAGCCATATCTAATACTTAGAAGTGGGAAGCTGGGGGGGGGGGTTGGGGGGGGGTCTGTAGCCTAAGGCTGACCGATGAAGTCACAGCAGCATTTTGCCAGCTGTATGTGTGTGTGTCTGTGTGTGTGTGTGTGTGTGTTGGGGGGGGGGGGGGATTGTGAAAACACTACACCCACAGTTCACACCCATATGCTGCATTTCATCTGTTCCTAATAATAGAAGCTTAAAAAAAAATTAAAAACCAACGTACTTAAAAGCTGAATGCTCACAATTGCAAGAGAATCTTATACCGATAGTTGTTGTTCAGAAAATGCAGTACAACATTACAGTGCTGATGCAAATATTCAGCTAAATTTAAATATGTATACTGTACAGGTCAATATCATTTTGTAACAATGTAACGTACAACAATGAAACACAATGTATGACAACAAAATGATTGTGCCAGTTCATTTTTGTGAATTATTGCCTTAAATCAAGTACAAAAATGCCCAGACATTTCATTGCTTTTGCAGTTACTTAAAAATGAATCAGTTTACTATTGTACTTAAATAACTTTAAAATTGATGAAAATTTTAATTTGATTGATGAACGTTTTTAGTAAACATTTTTAAAAGATGTAAATGGACTATTAGCTACTGTACTGTTTCAGAAATATAGTTCAGAAATGTCAGCATTACTGGATGGAGAGAAATTAAATAAAATGGACTTTTGCATATTGCAAGTAAGCCAGTAATTTTTGCTTTGGGGTTTTAAAAAGAGAATAGTTTTCTGCATATATACCAGATGTCAATGATTTTGTAACATATCAGCAGTAATATTCAGCCAAAAAAGCTTCCCTTTGAGATATATTTTTCAATAAACCATTAAAAAAACGGTAAAGTAATTGCTAACCATTTTAACAGCAGTTGTGCTTTTATTTGTTCTTCTGGTTGCCATGAGTTGAGGCTGAAATAAAGGTCACATTTACCCAAGTGTAAAGCTTGTTTACTTTAATCCTGTAGTCAGACCTGTTGAGTGCTTTCAATAAGGTCACTGTGAACTTCAGAGATTGATATGTACCGTTTTGTGTTTTACTGCAACATTTCCTGTAATGCTTAAGAGTCACATCTCTGATGTAATGGGGCAAGGACCTTGATTTAGATCATATAGCCTGATGATTTTAAGGAATCTCCATCTATCTATACATCCATCCATCCATCCATCCATACATACATCCATCTATCCATCCATACATCCATCTATTCATCCATTCGTCTTCAAACCACATTTCCTGGTGAGAGTAAGAAAATTTCATGCCAATATTTTCCAAGTACAGCGCAGTGAAAAGCAGATAGTCATAAATGTTGTAACAAATGTATTTTAGTGGAATACCTCTTAAAATAATATTTTAAGGCTCTCTAAAGGTTTATAGGGGCCGTACAGTTAATGACAAACTCAGCAGTGACACGGTCATTTATTGGGTCGGCCGAAACGTACGTCTCTCTATTTTCCTTAACAACGGATCGCTTAACAACAGTGGCTTTTCTGGTGAAGGTTTTAATTCAGAGTTCAGTCTGAGTTCAGTATTCAGATTCTATTTCTGTTCCATGTCATCCGCCCATTCTGGGCTGGATCTCCAGCAGCAGAACATAGCGAACTTCGTGCTTCGGTGGAAGAAGTCAGTCTCAGTTCACCTTTGCTTGGGCGTCTGGCGGCGAAAAGCTACTCGTCCCTCGCACCTCCCGTTCAGTTCGGGCAGTTCTGCGTACGCCACGTCTGATGAACCTCTTTGCAAAACGTCAAAATTAAATCAAACTAAAATAATAAGTATGTGCGACACATTCAGCGGACAAAGCCATTCAGGGCAATATTAGTGAGTGGAAATTTTTGCATAAAATCAGCATACGTATATGTTACTTGCGATCAAATACGCAGCGATAGCTAACCATTTTTACCTTGACAGTATAATAGGATAAAACTCAACTGTCAGAGTTACGCGGGGTGCTAGTGAGCAACATGGACCTAACAGATGTCAGTTCAAGCATGTATGTTTGTATGTAAAATTCAGGACTCCAGTAAAATATCCAGGTATGTCATGACACAATATACTGTATGTTGTATATAAGCCAGGTATGCATGTAAATTTCATACCCACAGAATGTCTGTAGGCTGCTTTCAAATTACACGGCTATTAAATTCATTTAACAAAACGTATGTTCTCCCTACACAAATCTGTACTTATGAGGATAGTATAAATAATTCATTTATGCCATTTTTTCCACTGACCCAGAAGGAAAAGTAATAGGCTGGGCTGTTGGCTTTTTTTCCCACTCGTCGTGTGAGAGATGAACTGGACAAAAGTAAAGTTCTCAGCTCTATTGGAAACTCGGAAGCGTTATATAAGAGAGCAGCTTTGACCAGCTGTTTGGACATTACATGTAGAAGCAGTGTTGTTGTGACACTTATTATTTTTATGGCAATAAATAAACAAATAAACAACCCAAAGGGAAAGTTTCTTAATAAACATATTTAAAATGACTGATGTCCTATAATTAATCTCTTGGAGGACATAGGTCCAAAGGGCCCAAGTTGTCAGTTAGCAAATGTACTGTTTACTGTATACTTTGGTTAATAAGTGTCTGTATATACAATTGAAAAATAAATATACAACGCATTTCAGCAGGGGCAAACCATCAAAATGGATATTTACTGTACTTATTGCAGTGCACTTCGAAATGTAAATGTGACAGAGTCTGTATATGTTCCAACTTTCAAATTTCAGCTTCAATTAAGGATAAATGTTGACATGGAATTTTACTATGGAAATCAATATCAGAATCATCTGTATTTACGAGGAACTCTGCAAGTACAAGGATATTCTGGTTGGTTTGGTGCTGTTTACAAAGGAAATACGGCGCACACAGTAAGAACATGACGCAAGCAGGAACAAAGACAGGTAAACAAGGGACATGAGGGGTGAGATGGACACAACTAGGGGAGCTGGGCTGGTTGCCAGTGAGAGATAAAGAGCAAAACCAGAATAGACACATTTTACAATACAGCTCAGATCTTTCATTATTAGAGTCTAATATTGGTGCTTATGGTAGAACAGCTGGTGACTGAGGGGTCTTGTCGAGATGCGGAAATAACCGGGGAAAGGAAAGGAGTGCAACAAAGTGCTTCTGAGTGACAGCCCGTGCACGCTAATAGAGTGTGATTTCAGTGTGTGTGTGTGAACATTTCGTTTGTGCAACACATGAGGGAGCGGCAGGTAAATCGGGTGAGCAGGAATTCCAGAGTGTTCCGACAAAAGAGCGACCGAAGTGTAAGTATTCAAGTTCTAAACCTTTACAGAGTTATGCCTCATGTTTTACATCCTTGCTAATGGCGACTGAGAAGAAACTGACCACTTAGCAGAAGTTTTTAGGACAAAACAGAGAAAAAAGTAACAAAAGTGTATTGTTAAGGACAAAATTGCCCTTACGAGTGGGACCAAGTAGCCACACAGTCCCTGGCTAGCATCAGCCTCCCTTCTGTTTACAAACACCTGTATTTAACTAGATGTTGCCTAAAACAGGTGTAAGTACTAAGGGTGGACCACTCTCCAACAGTACAACAATACCCTGGGTAGACACCAGCAGACAGAAGTTTACTAATGTTTTGCATCTGTGTATCTTCAAATCGCTTATGCAGTACAGGGACTTGGGGGGGTGCGGGTGGGGGTGGGTCTTGTGCCGAAAAACAGAGCTCAAGGGGGCAGATCATCCTGCGAGGCTCATCCACTGCACTACAAATATTTACAGATTTATACACGATTTAAAGGTACCAGTTATCCTCTCTGCATGCCGTTGGGTTGTGGGCAGACTCCGGAATATTTGAAGGCAGAACAGAAACTCCACGAGAATCAGGAATTGGAACCCCGGCGGTGTGAGGTAATGGGGCTACTCACTTAGCCACCATGCTGCCCTTATTGTGATAAATGAACGAGCCACAAATGCAACACGAAAGAAATCAATTCGTACAAAAAATGCAAAATTGAAACTGTTACAACCATTAGCAGCACTAATACAACCAGGTGTGACTCTTCATAGTAACAATATAATAAAAGATATTGATTATTTTAAATTCATTATTCTGGAGGCAAATTTATTTCCAGATATTTTGTAGTATATAAGATACAAAGAAGTCCAGTTGAAATCCCTGCTGTCAGGGTGAGCGCCCATCTGGCCCTGTCCCGTTTGCCGTTTGCCTGATTGGTCAGCAGTACCCGCTGGCCATCCTGTGTACTGTTTCCCTTGTGTGTTTCCCACGTTCCTGGGCTTTGTGACTCTTTAGGCTGAGCGTGTGGCTCACCGATAGACATTTGAGTTAGAGTTTGAGGCTGATCTGAGGCCAGTCTCACTGTGTGTTTATTATTTTGGTTTTATTTTATGCCTTTGTGTCTGGTATGTCTTTGCATTTGAGTCCTTGTTAATGGTTACCTTGTTTATGTTCTGTTTTACTTGCGTTCCTGGTCTCTTCCAGTGTTGATAGCCCCTGAATGTTTGTTAACATTTCCTAGTCTCTAATGCCTGTTAATTGCAATATACCCAACCTGATCCTTGTTGCCCCGAGACCTTGTGATTGGTTGATATGGTTATGGTTCTCACCTGTCCTATGTCGTGTTTTGTGTTAGTGCCTGTTCTTGTTCTTTTCCTCAGTGGTTCATTGTGGCTGTTTCCCTATGGTACTGATTATTATTTGTAGTTAACCTCTGTTGGTTGTTGTAGCTTCCTGTGTTCCTTGGTGTCATTGTTCCTGGTGTTGCTCTCTGCCTTAGTTTAGTTTTGACCCCTTGTGGTCCCTTCATTTTTCGTTTCCCCTTTTCTGTTTTTTTCTTTAAACTTCTAGTTTGTTTGAGCCTCTTTGTGGATCATTTTCCCTTCGCCATGCCCTGCCATAACATCAGCCTACTAGCCCATTTGTTCTCTTACTTCATCAGTACATGACATGTTGATTTACAAAATCACCAACAAACAAGGAGTATTAGAACATTGCCCGGCTTCCTCTGTTTGTGTTCACGTAATCCAGGTCACGTCTTGACTATTATATCTGCCCGGGAAATGAAAGTCGTCCAAGAAGAGCTTTATGCCTGTTCGGTTACATTCTGGACTAAATGTTGACAGTAGCCAGACATGTCTAAAGTTTTTCACATTGTATTTTATTCAACGCACTTAATATACACAGCATGTTGGCTTTACTTGATATGCTTGAAAAAAGAATATATACAAAACCCCCTAAAGCTACCTGTGGTTTTTACAGACATATAATCAAGATGTTGGATGTTGGTTCCAGACTGCCTGATAGACAATGCTCAAGAGAAATCCTCATTGTTTTCCAGATTTTCCTCCACATCACGTCGTCCAGTAAAGTATACAATGAAAATAGCATACAATTACGGAGTATCTCGAAGACTGCTCCTTGATTTAACCACAGAGTTTTTCGACCTGGCAGTTGGAGGTAGCTAAGCTTAAAAACAAGGAAGAATAACTTTGTGTAATAAAGTTCAAACAATGGTTTGTAAACTGTGTTTTACAAATCAGGAATTTGTGATAATGTTTATCTTTCTGTTTAAATGCTATATATTATTCAAAGAATAGTACGATTCTTTTTATTTTCAAATTGTCTTTTTCCTAAATGAAAGAGCTACGATGACATAGAATGACGACATAGTCAGGTAATAACAGCATTCTGTTTTTCAGCGGATGGGATCAACTGCTGCTTCAGATTCCCCAACAATGATCTGTTTTTGTGCACATGCTGGGTCTCAGCTAGATGTGTCAAATCACCGTACTCAATGAATTATTAAAAGCATTGTATCCTACTGTAGTAAATTTTTATTCCTATGCAATTAAATTAAATCAAGAGGAGGAGTATCTTCTGTAAACTGGCATACTGATACCCAAGAAAAATAAATTAAATAAATAATGTACTCAACAAAAAAAGATACAATTTTCTTGTATTACTTCATGCTTTTATTTCCAGTATGCCTGTCGGTCTTTATCTATTGCGCATCACCTACCACCTGTTTAGTAACTATTTAGTCGAGTAATTATTTTATTTCACAAAATCTCAATCAATTACACGCACAAGAATACTGATGGTGAGGAAATCTAAGACAGAAGGTAAAAAGAAAGATAATTTAATGATTTTGCATTGGAAGAAAGCCTGGAAATGATCTTCACTGTTTCGACAAACTTATCAACGTTTCCAAAAGTTATTTGCTCATACGTTAGATGCTGTTTTCACAGTGTGAACAAGTTAGGTAAATGTTAAATGGACAAATGGTCAAATGAAGAAATACAAGGCTGAGCACATTATTAAAACACTCTCACTACCAAGTAACTTCTTCAGCGACACTGAATTTATTCATTGTATTTGTTAAGCAAATAAAATGCACAGAACATAAGCATCCTTTCCCATCTGTTGACTTGTCAATGACAACAGACATGCTGTCTGATGATTTGGTTCATTTGTTTTTTTATGAAATTCAACAGGACTTCTTGCAAAGTTATGCAGGAATATTCTGTTTATTACACACTTGGATGATGATATTGCATAAGAAAATTGTGAATCGTAACTAGATGATTACCGTTTCTGAAGGTATGCAAACATTAATGACAGCCTCATTAAATTATCAGTGCTTGGCTGTCTTTGCCTTAAGATACCTGACTGACCTCCTGTCAGCCATGTTGCTATACTGTAATCATCTGCGTGTGGATTAAATTAAATCCTAAAGGATATGCAACATATTGTTGTAGTTTGTGGTCAATGGAAACACATCTTGATGTTTATTATGAAACTAGCTGTCACTTTATGTATTTATGAAGATCAGCAACAATGAAATTACTATAGATTGATACCTTTTAATTGGTACAAAAAGCAGTGTACATGTCCTTATTGACTATCAAATGAATGAGCAATAGGTGAATTTGGGTAAATGGTGAAATATGACTTGGCATGCTTTATGATCACGTGATCTGGGAAAAAGAGCAGTCATGGTCAGACCTTTGTCATAAAAAATAAAAGCTTTCTATATTTGGGTTTTACTTATTTGTAAATAAGTAAAAATTTTCAGCAGTCCTGCAAAAGAGTAAACAACTCTGCTTTTCATTAGAAAACGCCAATAAAAGTTGAAAGTTGTTCCGATCTCCTTAAATCAATTCGTTTTGTCATGTTCTTCAGGGCTTCGATTTGGAAGGGCAGACCACTTCAATTAGTGTGATGGAATACATGTGGCCTATATCAACTCTGGCATCTGTTCACAATGGCCTTTGAAATGACTGGCTCCTCTGCATAATTGAGCATTAAGAAAAGATTCTCCTTGGGCAACAGTTTTATGTGGTTTTCATATCAGCTGACCTTCTGAGAACTATAGTAGACATTGGAAATTTTTGTTTGTTTGCTTTTAAACCCAAATATTGACAACTAACAAATAACAAGTTTAGATTTAGCGATCTCCCAAAATAGCGGTCGATTTGCAAATGTACAACTATGACTTTATTGCAGAAAATTAACATGTGTATCCCGCTAAATGTTTGTAAATCTAATTTTTGAAGAAATATATTAGACGCTTTTAATGAAACAAAGACTCAGACCATATGTTCTCATCTGCATATGGTCTAGTGTGGGAATAAAAAGACTGGGAGTGATCAATGCCAGTGAATGTTCTAAATATATAAGCAACAAAGATGCAAAAAAAAACAAACATTATGAAATTAAAGAAAATTCATATGTGTTAGAACTGAACGAAAAAGTAACTTTACTTGAGGGGGTACAAATAATGTAGGAGTACATGCTAACTTAATTCATTAATTAACAAGTAAGGGTTAGTTTGTTCATCAGTAAATCAATCATGATGATTCATGTATTTCATGCTGGAACAATATTAATTCACAATTTATTCTAGTGTGGAAATGGAGCAACTACATTATTTGTGCTCCCTCAGATAAAGTGCTACCAAAAACATTAAAGCAGAATTTTTGTAAAATACAGTAACAACAGCTGCATGGCTACCAAGTACATTTTTGGAATCCCTGCCAAGTTCATATCTTGAGAACTGCATGATAACCACCGGAATAGCACATTCGTTTTCTAATTAGACCCGTGATCCTCATAAAGCAGAATGTGTGTGCGAGCCACCATGATCAACATTGAATCACTCAATCATATGCTGGGGCCATGATGTACAATTTAAGACGTCTCACCGCAACCCATTTAATTTAGAGGTCAGAAAAACCACCAGAATGTGCTAGTTAAGAATGGAATTAGGAGGAAATTGGCTATGTGCTATTATAATGGTTTGGAAATACTGCAGGAGGATGACTTAGCTTTGATGGGAAACGAAACACGTGTTGAACACATACCGGAAACCGCATATTAGCATATAGATAACGATATTTCATAAAAAATACACTTATGTAATAGCAGATATCAGACTTTTGGCCTATCTGTGGTTATAAGTGTATGTGAGGCATATATTTTTGTGTATTGTGTTTCCGTTAAGGCACTCTAGAAAACACTTTTGTATATACACGGACTTTGCCAATGACAAAGCCAAACTAATCTACTCTGTCTTACCGTTCCCTTTGCCCCTACTTCAAAATTTCCATATTTTAAAATCATACATATTACGTTCAGTGTCTATCTAGCTTCCTTTGTGCTCAATGTCCATATTGCCTCATCCAAAATTGATAGAAATAAATATAGAGTTTATTATTTTGGTATTAGCTTACCATCATTCTGTTAGTTTATGTATATTTACTGCATAGCACTTACTGTAGTATAACTGTACTTAAATGGATAATTATACAGTGCATGTCTTACAACAATTACATTTTATTTTCTTTGGAAATATGCCTCTGGCACTTCAGATTTGGTAATGAATAGTGTCCATATACATATTCAACTGTTTGTGTTTCTCAGTAAAGCAAAGCTTAATCCTCCGGATTTCCCGATGCAAGTGGTTTCACTATGATTCACATGGGTTTGTCGATTGTTTTTGGTTGCCTTTCCAGTGCTTCCTTCTGTGTGTCAGAGCGTGTTGCTACTGCAAAGTCCCGTTTCACTGTGGTGAATTTACTTTTAGTTATAGTTAAAAAAAGAGAAAAACTCACACAACTTTTTAAAAATTTGTTATGTTGCTTTAACTTAATTGGCATTGAGTATTTAATCGAGGTTCGGGTTATTTCTAGATTTTCAAGATATCGGATGAAGCCACAAAGAAAATATCATTAAAGGACAACAGTATCTGATAAATGACGGCGTTACACAGTGAGCGGGATACTGCAGCTTTAATCATTCTGAGGTCAGCAGCAAAGGAAATAAAATGCTCTTTTTAATAGACCAAACTGTAGACAAATGCGTTCGCCTGCATCGAATCCAACATTTTGACTCTTAATAGGTCACTGAGATGTGCCTCATAACATCTAAGTCTACCTTCAGGTATATATTTGTCCTATATACAAGAAAGAAAAAAATAAGTTATTTATCCTAATAGTTTTCTGGTACTAAAACCAAACAGTGTGACCTTCAAAGTTTCTCTCCAAATTATTCAGATAAATGTTTCCACCCACTGACAGCATTTTAAGGTTTACTTCTTGCAAAGGGTGCTCGTTCGGTCATATGAAGTGTTCATACAATATTGTGGGGTCTGCTGAGATGGTTGAGGAATGTCATATGTGAATTGCGGCGTTTAAAAGTATTGGTCAGAAGGGGAGCTCCACTGGAATCTGATGACATCACGTGAAGTGCAGCCTTCTTAAGCGGTAGCTTATCTGCACGCCTAGTAGGGGCCCACTATCTTTATTGAAAGTCCATCCGCTCCTATATCTTTGACCAGTTGCCGTTAGTTACAGTAAAGCCTGCCTTCAGTCTCTGTGTCTTTTGCTGTAATTTGCTGCTCTTCAACTCTCTGCATTCAATCCAAATATGTGAAGGACATTCTATTAAAATAGTAAAACATTTTTAACTGTTATATTGCATTCCTGCACACAAAAGGGGATATTATGCAAATAATTTCTAATATTTAATTTGGAATACAGCTATACTACAATTTTAAAGCTGGTTACAATGTATGCCGTGTAAGGGCCAAAGACAGAGAAACCAGGTATAATTAACTAATTTATCAAATGCTTCATCATTCCATGTTAACATGATACATTCTTAAAAGTTAGATTTTTTTCTGTATGCACATTGTATCATGAAATTCAGATCGATGAGTGCAGAGAATATTCTGTCTTATTTAGGTAAATGAGTTGTCACAGCATTAGTTTAATGGAATGCGTGTTTTTTGGGCATAACGCAATGGGATACAGGATAAATCATGTGTTGAGAGCAGGGTCTAGGAAATCTAATCTATCAAAAACGGAATGTTTGTTAAATTGGTCACGCTGTCACATGTTCCAGAATGAAGTAGTCTAAAAGAAGTCGCCTGAACATTAAGCGCAGAACAACATGACTACAATCCCGGTCTTTAATTGGCTGACTGCAGAAATTTGGTATGCCAGACTAATTGACAAATTCCTCCCTGGTGCTTCATCAACAGACAAAAATACGGCTTGGTGAATAATGAGCAATCCTCGTAAACTGGTCTCTAACCAATGGGCAATTTAAAACACATGTTGCTAAAAATTTTATTGCTCATTCGCTAAAAACGATTGTGGTAGCCACATCCTGCTAAAGGTCTATTGAATATATCTTAAACATAAAACCCAAGTTATCAATTAAAATGTGTTGGGAATGAATGTGAATGTCATTATGCAAAACACTAATCTGAACAATTAAAGCTTTTGATGAGAATTTCATGCTCCTCGCCTTCAATGACAAACTTGCAAATGTAACTAAACATACATCTTTCTTTCAACATCGAAACAGTAAAACTTGACAGAACGGCTCATTTCAGAACTTGGCACATTCTCATTTTGTTCCATCCTACAAAACCTTAGCCATTTGCCTAAATTATTTTCGCTTACTTGTGGTCTTCAGGAGTAAAAAAGGACTTATAATAGTAAAAAGGGAAAAGGCTACTGTAATACTCAAAAGCATTATCTGATAGTCTGCCTCTGCAAAAATTCAACCTTGTGGCCCAGATTCCTTTAGCCCAGCTGATAGCACTTAGCCTTCCATAAAGGACAGGCTTCTTTAACTGATTCACTGACATCCTATCCCCCAAGCAGATGAGTGCCTATTGAAGCAAACCAGGAAATCTTCAAGGAAAACAGGATGGCTGACAAGCTTGGAGATCAAAGACTATCTTCAATCCCCCAAACTCTAGACAAATCCAATCGTCATTCCTAATGTTTTCAATTAAGGCTAAAAATACGCTTTTAATTAGAACCTTATCAATTAGTCACCAATTCCCGCAGTTTATTTTAATGACCTTACAAGGAAGATTTAAGGACTGAGAATTAGATGTCTTATCTTCCGTGCATGAAAGTCATTTTCATCTTGATGTATTGGATCCCCTGCATGTTTTCCCATGGTTATAACAAAAGCATTTTAAAGCAGATATGATTTTGTCGTATCAGCGGTAGCAAAAACTGATGGCTTTTATTGTCAATCTCCAGAATTATTAAGAACCCCCTTTTCTAATACAAAATTTGAATACATGACTATTTAAACAATATCTATAGATAAACGGAATATTGAGTTAATATTTACATTATTTACATTATATTACATTATATTTACATTAACTGCACCTTCATAATGCCTTTATAATGCACATTCAGTGCACATTCATAAAGCATTCACAAGCAGCATGTAAGTGTAACGTAACATCCTAACATACCTTAACATCATTAATATACATTAATAACAAACATTGTATGATAATAACAGTCATTTGTACAATCGTATGATGTTTGTTATTAATGCATATTAAAGCTGTTAAGGTATGTTAGGATGTTAAGATATACTTACATGTTGCTTATGAATGTTCTATGAATGCATAATGAATGCATTATGAAGGTGCAGTTGATGTAAGGTGTTACATATTTATAAATATCTGTGTCAATGGATAGTGGTTTTCTTCTTGTGTAAAACAGTAAATGTAGATAAACATTATATTGTATAACCTTAACAAAATGTATTGTGACATCTGACCACATGATCTGCTATTCATCAGTATCACTTGGAATTGAGAATACCAGATATGATTGTAGTACAGATCCATAATTATTTATACATTTATATAAACTTCATTTATTTAAAAAAGGGATGACATCCTCTGTGCACGTTGCTGACAATACAGCATGTTCCATTGTTTTTTATACATATAAGAGCCACACAGCTCTTCACGGTGTCTATTTAAGCAAACCACCTCTGCACACACATCAAAATATATGCTGAGCTGATATAATGTCCTCATAACAATGTCACAGGGCAACACAAGAGTAATGATGTAATATGACAGCTGTCATGGTGTCTGTGACAGCTTTGTTATAACCTATTACAGATCATAAGACTTAATAAATTAATACAATGTGCAACTTTATATATCGAAATAAGGCTTTATATGTTCTGTCAGTATAATCTGACTAGGAAGGCAATGTTTCAAAAAAGAAGGTAAATTCAAGGACAATAGCCTGGAACTGTATTATTCTGAGGTCGTCACAGTCATTGACAATACTTCCAAATGCTCTTCTGATTGCAATAAAAGGAACAATGATTTGAAATTGTGCAACAATGATAGCTTTTGTAAATGGTACCATATGATCTGGCAGGACAACATTTAGATTTTTGTTACTTTACTTTTTAAATGCACACCAAGGCATTGTTGAGAAGAACATTATGCTTATTGTAATCATGGTAGTGGTTCTTTGTATCTTTAGAGTTTTATTATATCCACACATCCTGGGGCCGTTATTAAGCCAGATGAAATCATGAATTCTAGTAAGCACTAAGATATTTTGGACAAACACCTTGCTCACTCTGCCAGAAGGCTAAAACCTGCCTGCAAGTAGAGTTTTTTCAGAAATACATTTTTCTTGTTATATTTCTAAATCAACCAATAAATGATTGACCGACTGCAAAATCAAAACTCTTTCAGTTTTTGGACTTGAATCTGGTAGGGCATCGTGTTCCTAAACGAATAAAGCTCATGAATAGAGTCTGTAAACAAAAAATGGTCTGCAGGACGCAGAAAAAAAAACTTCTGGATGCATCTATGGATATGAATCTCCTCTAAGAAATTTTGTAAACGGCTTCAGAAAGAGGGAATTTTGACAAAGGCACCGGTTACTCACGCAACACAGTGGCGTATATGCAGACTTGAGCAATACACACAAATACTATGATCAGAATAGCTGCCGGATTAATTAGCCATATGTGAAAGCTCCTAATTGACTGCTTACGTCAAAGGGCCATAAATGAGACCCTTGTCTTGCTTAAGCGCCAAGTGAGGAGTGATTCCGTCAGTGTGTGCTACTGCCGGGAAAAAATGTATTGCTGTATTATTATACTAATTAGACCAAAGACATGAATAGTGGAATGCATTTAGGACAGGTCATGTTTCTGTATGGAGTAGAGGATTCATGATTCGGTAATGCTTTACATTAGGTGCACCTTATAACACATAACGCATTCGTTATGTATTCATAGAACATTCAGGGCACCTTCATAATGCATTTATAATGCATTAATAAGCAGCATGCAAGTACAACTTATCCTAACATCCCTTAACAGCTTTAATATACATTATTAACAAACATTACATGATTATACAATTATAATGTTTATTGGCAGTAAAATGCCAATTATTATATAATGTTTGCTATTAATGTATTACAGCTGTTAAGGGATGTTACGATGTTACGGTGCACTTCTATGATGTTTATGAATGTTTTATGAATTCCTAATGAATACACTATGAAGGTGCACTGCCCATTTTATGAATGCACTATAAAAGTATCATGAAGGTGCAGGTAATTTAAGGCATTACCTAAGATTCAAGATCCCAGAGGTTTATTCTTCACGTGCGCAGTCGTACACGTACAACATGTAGTGAAATGTAATCCTGGTCACTCCAAGCAGCTCCGCATGATAAGAGAATAATACAATATAAAGATAACACTATCAAATAAAAAAAATATACAAAATATATTCAGCTGTACATAATCTATGCATAAGTGGCATGGTCGAAGTCTGTAGTATTTTACCACCAGTGGCTTTGCACCTCACAGGTTGGGGGTTCGAATTTCAACTCCCCTCTCCGTGTCTGCAGTTTGCCTGCCTTCCCCAGGGCTGCACAGCAGATTTCCTCATCTTTCTTCCTGCAGCCAAAAGACGTGCATTTTAGGCTAATTGGCATCTCTAAATTGCCCATAGTTTTGCATGTCTTGCGCACTGCGCTACCTTGGATGGACTCCGGCTCGTAAATCATGCGGTAATCAGGTGTTATCGCTGAGATACCATACTTGTCATGATACTATTTTGTACTTAACGATCTACTGACAGCAATAGACGGTCATAAGAAAGATTTATGTGTGTTTTAGTGTGTTTGACATTAAAACACCCAGTAATTAAAGCATCCAGTTATATTGTGACCTAGAACCCATTTAAGAGTTTGTTTCCATTTGTATTGTGTTGCCATGGCAGGGAGGACCTATTTGCACATGCTGTATCTCACCTTAGAGCTATATAAAGGACCTACTTTGACTCATCAGACACTTATCACATTACAGGCTGCAAGCTGTGCGGACTCTGTTATTCCTCTAATCAGAGTGCTTTCTTGCCCTGCTTCATGGTGCCAAGTAATTTTCCACGCAAAATACTGGCCCCAGCGGCGGCAGTGTGAATCGTCAACTGCTATCTCCTTCCCAGTAGGCGCGGAGCTGCAGAGGTAGAGTGATAATTGCTATAACAAATCTTAGGAGCTCCAGTGGTGGACACAGATTATGCTAGAAAATAAACAACACGATGCAGTACTTGCTCTGTACGATGTCTCCATTTGAAATGCGTAACTGGCATCCGCCCTCGTCAAGAACAGATCCATTTTCGGTAACTGAGAAAGAACACGGATTTGGGTATATGCTGAGGCACACAACCGGTCACTGGGTGTTCTGGAACACAATCACTCACTCACACACACACACACACACACACACACACACACACACACACACACACACACACACACACACACACACAC
>JAABNY020000040.1:7137117-7150145 GCA_015164015.2 Brevimyrus niger | reverse complement strand
TCTATCTATCTATCATCTATCTATCTATCTATCTATCTATCTATCTATCTATCTATCTATCTATCTATCGATCTATCTATCTATCGATCTATCTATCTATTTTCAGTTTCACCAGTTGTCTGTGTTTCCTGCTTACTCAGCGCCAGTTGTGAATCTTGAGTGGGTCACATGAAGCACAGGACACAAGGCACAGGACTCCTAGATTGGGATGTGTGTAGTTTTATGTTTGGACAATTCACTTTGTCACTTAGCCTTGCCTACATCACAAGGACAGGTAGACAAACAGTGTGTAAATGCAATTAGAGGCAACTATAGGTATTTGCATACAGTGCACTGACAAGCAAATGAGTCTGTCAATTATATGACGCTTTTGCCCCCAAAATACCTGATGTTCATATGTTACACTGTGCGAGGGTTTGCAACCTTCACAGTACACGAGTAACATGTGTATGTAATACTGCTTCTGAAAAATTCTCGCTATAGCAAGTTTGTGACCTGAAGACAAATACAGATGAGTTTGAACTATGTGTCTGACATCACACTAATCTATTAGATTTGAAAGGGTTACATTGTTAAATAATGGAGAATACAATCTAGCCAGCTACTTATATATCAACTTACAATGAAAATGCAGGAGTCACTTTGTAGCTGACAAATTTGTCAGTTGAACCCAGTCTTGTTTTTCATTGCTCATAGCAGGTCCACTAAAGCTATTATTTTGCATTTAATACAAAAACGGTTGAGCAATACAAGAGAAAGCCATTTGCTTTGGTTATTATTGTGGAAAAAAAAACATCCTAAATTGTCCTGAAAAATTTGTTCCATTATTGTATGACTAACTAGCACAAGGCCCTGCAAAACAAGGAAGACCCATAAATTCTGCACAACCATCTGCAGTTAATGATGTTATACCATAAAAGAAAAGGCACAACAACAATTACCGTCATGATTGTTTCTGCAGTTTTTGTTGATGTGGGGAGACTATAAAATTGTAAAAGCATCTTAGGAAAAAGCAGATTTGTCTGGTTTATTATAATGTTTTATTTAGCATACTCAAGGTACTAATTTCTTAATACAGGATTGTTTGAAGTGTTTTTTTATCTAATCATTTGTTTTTCTGCCACTGACTAGTTTCGGTTCACCAAAGACATTTTTGCATTGAAAAACAAACACATTATAAATTTTAATTGTATGGCCTGTGGTATCTGGGCCAAGCTTTGCACTCTTCAGCATAACCAGAACACCTGCCCAAAGCTAATTAGTAATCGCTAACACATGGGAAGTAAATATGAATCCTTTACTGTGGTATTGTGTGTAAAGGGAAATTAAACTTCAGCCTAGGGGGGGTCAGCCCTTGCCATACCGGTACCGCTTTAAGAGTCAAGATTCTCAAACATACCAAAATAAATAATCTGGGACAACCCAAGCATCATAGATTCAATCCTGCATTGTCAGCACACTGGTTGTTAGATGATAAATAGGTGTAAATATTGACAAATGCAGTTATGAAATGTGTCCATATTACAGCCAATGTGACTCTGGAAACCTGACTGAATGGGACATATATTTTTAAATCCGTCTGTTTTCTGTACCAACTTGTTCTATTGGGTGTCTTGATGGTCCAGAGCCTATTCTGAAGGCTACAGGCACAAGGCAGGGAACAACCCAGGATGTGGAGCCAATGCAGGGTACACATGCCATTCATAGGTACAGACAACTTGATAACTCCAATTCACCGTAGCATGTTTTTTAGCTGTGGGGGGTAAACTGGGAGTAAACACCACAATGACACAGGGAGCGCATGCAAACTCCACACACATGGAACCAGGTTAGAGACTCAAACCAAGGTTCCAGAGGTGCGAGGCAACAGGGACAGCCATTGCACCCCCCCACGCTGCCTTATGTATGTTTATATAAAAATACTTGTACATATTGACAAGCTTAACAAACTACTGTCAGGAAGATATTCACGTTCTTGTTACTGTGGGTGTGTGAAAATGAAACCAGTGTATGAGAGCAGGCAATGGACTGAGGCGGGGTGGGCAACGGCAACATGGGGGGTATTAGTAAAACTGTGACTTCTTTGCCCATTAAAACTAGAAGGAATGACAGTTGGCATCCATTACGAAAGACAGCCGCATTGAAACAAAGACCGCAGAGGTTACACACATGTCGCCGCAGACAGGCACTCCATTTGGCAGGCTTGTAATTTAGATGTCTAAAAATGCGGCATGAGTGTTAAACGCAACTAAATCATCATGTAAAGCGAAAGATCCAAAGTCATTATGATCATTCATGAGACACAGGCCTCATTTGTACTCATTGCAATTGTTTCTGTATTTCTCTCTTGCATACCAGTTCGACCACTTGCCATCAACTCCCAGTACATGCTTAGAAAAGTACTATTATTACTTATGAGACAAGTATCAGGGAGGGACAGTGAATTTACAATGAATACTGTACATATATCAGTGTTGAGTTTTGCGACAAGTGATTCAGTTGTGTATATTTTGACAATGTTTTTAGTAAAAAAAAAAACAAAAAAAACAGCTAAATTTCTTTGTCGTAGAAATATACTGCAAGTTGTCATTAGCAGCACAGGTACATAGAAAACACATAATCCTAGTAGATAAAACTACAATTGAACAAACAAACAATTGAACAAACAAACAATTGAAAAAACATGATTCATACAGTTTAATGGAACTCTCCCTAGAGGTAAAATACCATCTCTTTAGCTTTTCAATGATAATTGACTCACTAAACAACATACAGAATACAGTACACTGGCTCATTCACCACTACTTCGGGAAAAGGCAATTTAGACATTTTGTAAAGTATACATCGGTCTATACTGTCCAAAATTATTATGATACAGATCAAACCAATATTGCCAGGCTTCATGAATTGGTTTCTGTAATTCTATCCTTTCCTCATCCCTCTTCCTGAAATATTTGTGAAATCTTTACTATGAAAGAACCAGAGTCTCGTGACACGATTAGAATTTATTACCGGTTTTTGAGCCAATTTATTCCATATAAAAAAATATATCCATTTCATTATGGAGTGCATTCAAACATTCATTTCAGTGGTTTTTCCCCAATATAACTTAAATTGTTGCAAGCTGCTACACTTGGAAAATGTTCCCACATAATACCATTCTTCTTTGCATAAATCACAGCTAAATGTTGCATTTAAATAGTTACAGACAATCAATTTATCCTTGGCTTACTTTCTCCCCAGCGCTTGCCAACTGGAGAGCGTCACAGTTTATTGCCAGCACTCATTACTTGCTGACAGTTGTTAGTCATTTCTTTTTTATTGTCCCTTTCTTAAAGCCCTGAGATTGGCTTCTTTTACTTAACGGTGCCTACCATTGTGTGACCTACGGGTGAAAATATGCAACCAAATTAGATGCACGAGAAGGAGACAAACATTAAAAAAAAGACTATTGTAACATGTAGTTTTTTTGCGGGATAAGTGAGTTTGTACCGACATTATATATGTCAAACGTAATAAAATGCAAATTCAATTACTTTAAATAGCTGATTTATTTAAGCGCGGGGCTTTTCATCCCTGTTTTGTTATCCAGCATGGTATGGCTTTGTCCGATTATGAGAGTCAGGCTAAAGAGTCGGCTTCGCCCGGCGATCTTCTCCTGTGTCGGGGCGGCCCTGCTCCTCCAGCCTGGACCACAAGGAACCCGTCACTGGTCATCCTGGGGATTTGCGCATTCCGCTAGCCGCCGCGGGAACGTAGACCCGCATAATGAAAGCGGCGGCACAATACGCAGGGACGCAGCTGGGAGCCTGCCGCTCGAGGAGGGCAGACATTAACGCGCGGCAGCCACTGCGAATACGGTGAGGGGTCACGTCCAGGCAGGCCCCAGGCTCCCATTGTAAGAGACTGCTTCTGCTTATTGTTTGCTCAACCACTGTTTGAAACTGATCGATCCTTTCCCCGATTCTTACGCTTAATAATCTTCAAACACTCAAGGAATCAAATATGAGGATCCCTATTGGCTGCAGTGTTTCCTCCTGCAATAACTGCACAAACTTCTGATATCATTGTGATGTTTCCAAAGGCATGGTTTCAAAAGCTAACCCATTACATGAATCATGACTCTTACCACAGCCAGCTAATTTTCCTTCCTCCTCTCTTCCAGGTCAATTTCTTTTATTTTTTTCTATTTTATTTTAACCCGAAAACAGACAGGCTGTTGCTGTGAAATTCAGGGCTAAGCGACTGCCAGAGCAAAGCAGGGACAAGGGCTTAATAGAATTCCTTCCAGTATGAGATTTTACAGACACAGCCTAATTCAAACGTTTTATTTTCCCCTGTCTGGGTCTAAATTAGAAACCATGGAAGCTGAATCAAACCAACATGTTGGTTCAGTTGTTGATTGGGACGCCAGAGCTATTTTCTAAAAAGCTAATTGCCCGGCCCTTTGGTGCCTCACGCAATAGTTTACTTGTAGGATGTCATGAAATAAATGTAATGCTTGACTAATAGCTATACTTCAGCTTAACATAGGTCAGAATAAGTACACATTTCGATACTTTAACAAAATGTCTGGCAACATTGTAAAATAGCTTGATGAATATTCAAAAAAGAATAAGCATTAGTAAGTAGAGGACAGAAGTAATATATTTTCTTGGGGGGGACTCTGCTATAAAGCAACAGAAGGGTAATAAGTAATTTGTTTAATGTTTCATGGGTATGTGATAAAATTAATTGCAAATAGATTACCAAATTCACAATAAACTAAAGAAAATGTAACGACCCATAACATATAGGATAACTATGAATCAGAACGCAACATGCTTTCAAAAGAAGATTCATAGAACCCTAATAATACATGTAAAAAGTACAACTGCTTGTGAACAAGAACCTTCAGAACATGTGGGTTGTGAGGACAGTAATCCGGCAAAATATTTAAATTTATTTTGTTCACAAATAAATTTAATATGTAATATTACAAAAAATACGGAGACGCATATACGATGCCTGAAGCGCAGGTTGTGTTGTATTGATTTGCATTGTGTTCCGAGATACAAAATGCTGCACTACGCGGTACCCCCAATAGATGGCAGTGTTCCAGTTTTTCTTCTGAGCCGCCATAGCCGCTAGCCCTACGGTGCTGCGGCCGCTCCATATGGATTTCATATTGGTGGGACCCAGATAGCTGCAGACGACGTGGAGCCATCCTTTGTAAAGGAAAGGAAGTGAGTGGCATGCATGTCTGCCACTGTTTCCCATTTCCATCAGCAGGATCTTGGAACGAATCCATGTGTTACACACACACACACATGCACACACACACACACACAAAGTAGTACTTAATCAAAGCTTGAAAATGATGAAAGATAATTTGTTAGGAAAGATTCTGATGTGTAACAGTTTTCCTTTACATTGAATCATATTGCATGAGTATAATAACCATAATGAAATCCGTAAACGATTTTTGTTGAATTCACGTCCCCCCCCCCCCCCCCCAACCCCCGGCGAGACAAATACCCCAGCTGGCGTCATCTGGCAGTTTTCTTGAAGTCTTCACGGTGATACACGTTTAGACAGAAGCAATCATTTACAAATATAAATATAAACACTCATTTATGGTATGATACCTTTTTTTTATGCAGGATTTAGTTTTTCATTAAAACAAATATAACATTTGGCCGTTCCCCAAATCACTCGTTTTCAGTTGTATGATGTTTATATTTCTGAAAATATGCATTATGTAAAAAATATTTCAGCTAATACCGGAATGTTTATGAATTTACTCAGGTTTGTTCTTTAGCTGCTGTTTTCCATAACAAAGAAAGGTTTGCACACGCTTTGTGTGTGGAAACATCCGCGCTTGGGTGTGGTTGAACCGTATCTGGATTGTGTTTGAAGGTCCTAAGTGTCAGTATCATTTCTGCATCCCATTATGCAATTTGGCCTTTTTTAAAATTGAAACAGAATATGTTGCGAGTTAAAGTTTGATTTCCTAATTATTCTGTCCGCCGTCCAGAGAGTAGAGTTTAAATTCTATTGTGGATTTGCGGTTGCAGTATAATTTTCAGATTGGTTTCATTCACTCGTAAAGTGTTGCAAAGAATCTACTGTCTCAGCCATTCGATTTGTTTATGAAATGTGTTGAAGGAGTTTTAAACTTCATTTTCAACGCTAAATCTTTAGCTTTCCAGAATGCGGTTACCAAATCATTTTAATTATTGTTCCCTGAAGTAAGGGTTTCCTATCCAAGAGCATGACTATGATTTTGTGCAACTACACTGAATTAATGAAGTTCCCTTTTCAAACGGTTAAAGGTCAAATTCTTGCAAATCCAAAAGAAAAATAATAAACATAGAAAACAGGAGAGGGAATTCATTTCAGCACAACTTTATTTGCCTGCCTCTTGTTGCATTTATTGACTTATTATACTTTCCATGTCATTTCCAGTGTGATCGCTCTTCAATGTTGTTCCTATGATATGCCTTCTAACTAAGAACTGAGCAACGCAATATTTAATAACTGACAGAGAATCTATTACATCTAATTAGTTCCATGATGACAACTACTGTAATATAAATGTCAGCCAAATCAGTCGGGGTCTTGGCAATCTGGGACTTTTTGTGACATGAAGTCAACGATCGGATCATGCAAGCAGAGAAAATCCATTTAATGAAGGGAGATTATGTGGTATTATAATAAACACCGTGGGTTAGTGCCCAGAAATATAAGAATCGGAGTGGAAACATGCTTGTATATATTTATACATACATATACAAGGTCAAAACGTGCCAGTGAAGTGTCTGCTTTTTTCACTGGGAGGGGACAGTATGGCTTATGATGAAGTTTCAAAATCATACAGTCGCCTATAGTGTCCAAAAGCACATAAATGCATAATTGCACGGTGAAAAAATAACAGATATGCTGCGCAGTCAACTTGTACGCCAATCATTTGTTAATACTAGCTAATGCTTTTCAGTCAGACATAATACAAAGCAGGTGACTGAACAAGGGAGGTTGTACCGGGCCACAAAAAGACTTTAATTAAAGGGTTTATTATTAAACCTTGTGGCGGCATGTTACCAAGCAACCCCGCAAATTATCATTCTCTGCTCTTCGTCTCTGTTATTTTAGGGGGGATTTTATAGGAATTTAGGGCAAAACGACTGGTAAGTGAAGAGCGCAAGGGAGCAGGGCAGGTGAGGGATTTCAGGGTACAAAACATCAGCGCATACAGGTGTGTCCACTTTCCCCACCATCAAAGCATAACCGTGTAATGAACGAATGAATGAATGAATACCGACGCTTTGAATAGGGGAAACGTATGACATTCAGTAGTGGCGCCAGTCCCAAGGAGACCTACTGAGCTCACATATAATAGAGGCCCACGGGGTCACACCAGTGCTCAGCTACTCCATTTCCGTGTCTGGCTGCCGGCAGAGACCCCAGACAGGGAGGCCAGTCTTCCCGCCTCTCTGAAGGCAGCCGGGGACATGTGCTGGGCGGAAACCACAAGACACTGGCTAAGACCAAGGCAGGGAGCTCTGCACCTTTTCCTTTTGATGCCGCGACTCGAAATTCTCAATTTAATTATTGACATCAAGATCTCGCCAGTTAACTGAATAGTGAAAAAGAACCGGCAGAGTTGTTGCCATGGGTAAAATTCAACCGTTTAAGCTGTTCCAGCTCCAATGTTCAAACGTATTCGCGTAACGGGTCGACTCATTGGAATGTCTGTGTCAACTGGATAGGAGTGATATGGCGTCGATGTATTTTCTGCAGCTGTGTTTATAAGGTTTATTTTGTAATTCTGCTTGCGTTGTACAGCAAAAAAATAAAATCAAATTAAAAACAGGCAAACAAATAATAAGAAAGTGTATAGCACAGTACTGGCGGTCCAAATAAGGAGGAACGTTCATTATAAATGTGAAATGCACTTAATTTAGTGTAGGTGGAAGAGTCCAGTGATGATTCAAAGAGAGACTCTGACATCTGAAGACACCGTACAGATACGTGGTTCAAAGGTATGAAGGAAAATTAACATGCATTCTTCCTACTGAAATGAGTGCCAAGACTCACTCAGACACACAGGGTACAGTAAAGTAGGACAGGACAGTCCATGGTGTGTTCTGATACGTTCACACAGACGACTGTCCTACTTTATTTCCATACTGTTTAAATATGCAGGATGAAGCACTATTCCGCAGTCACACAAAGCTCCTCTATCACCAAAGTGGGCTGTATGCACCACAGGTACAGGAACGGTTCCACGGGTTCTTGGTTTTCACGGATGCGTAAGTTACTTTGCTTCCCCCACCGCCTTCCTTCCAATGTTCTTTGAAGGTTCCAATGTTCTTTGAAGGTATCATTTCCGTTCTTCTTTGCCTCAGAAGTGCAGACGAGCTCCTCGACTTGTTATCGCCGCTTTTTCAAACTACTTCCACAACCTAAGATATTCCATCCTCCCATCCACCTTCCAAAGACTTATCCGGCAGACCGTAGCTATTCAGTGTTTGCTATTGTATTACATTAAACAGGGAAAGTGAAATAAAATTTTAACGTCCCGGCTTAAGCCGTGAATAACGGCGGCACAATTCCAGTAGTGGCCCTTTCATCCGGGACAGTAGCCCTGAGGCTCATTAGGGTCTTCTGTCAGTGAGTATTGTAATGGCCGCTTTGTCCCCGAGGTCGACCCAGCCACATAAATCAGTATGCAGATATTGGTTAAACTCTGAAGCTCCGCTTTTGAGAGATGAACTGCCACAGGAGATAAAAAAAAGTATTTGATTAAGGTGGCGTTTAATTAAATCTTTATTTTTTTTTATCGTTATCCCAGCTTCCTCCTTGGGAATGTGGATGATAACGCCACAGGCTCGGATTTTATTAAATGCCATCTTGCTATTGTACTATTAAAAGCTGATCTTGTAAAACGAAAAAAAAAAAAGCAGGAAGCAGGAATGTGTTTCAAATGCTTCCCAAGAGTATCAACTGTGTTACTGCTTTCAGATGATTTTTATGTAATCTTTCCCATACTTAAATATAAGCATTTCTGGCACGGCACAGAGTACACTGACCAGCCATGTGGTCCATAAAGGAACTCATAAATACTTTTTATCACTTTATTTAGTTCCACGCCGAAGGCCAACTGCTTCTAAAGTCTGTCACTCAGCAACTCGCGGAGAACAAAGTAAATAAATGGCAATGTTGATTTAATTAGCGGGCACGGCGAGGCGCAGTCACACGTCTGAGAGCTGAGCGCGGCGGCGTGTAGACGGAGGGTGAAAATGAGATGCAGACAGCTTCGCAGCAGCAGACGCAGTACTGGAAAAAAAAAAGAGAGAGAATGGGACGGTGCAGAGACTGCATCTGTGTTACTCCCGTCCATCTTTGCTTAAGATTCCAGTTTACATCTGCCGCGCGAGTTTAGCTAGCCAATTTCATCAAGACTGTCATTGTTTGCGCCACGGTTTGAATGGATCTTCACATGCTGGATCCTCACAGGTTTCAAACATGCCGGTGTATATTTCTGGAGGACGAAAACATGAATGCCCCCCCCCCGCCCCCCCCGCTACTTCAGACTGTAACCTTTCACCTAAACATCCTATACATGCTTCCCCCAATTTAACCATAGCCTGCTGCACTAGTTTATGTGCTAGAATAATGTTTTTCAATCCAGTTCTCAGTGATCTCCATGGGGGGCGTCCCTGAGGACTCGATTGAGAATCATACCCTTTGATAGGGACTACCATTTCATTATTATTAAAAATTATTGTCATGATCACTTGTGTTATATTTAAACTTTTGGGCAATCCGCCACTCAACCAAATGTACCTGATACTTTATAATTACACAGATGTTTTGATACCACTTATGTAACGATGCAATAAAAGACAAAGATGTCATTATTAATGCAAAAGGTCGACATTGATCTTTTCTTTATTTTTGACAATTTCAAAGCACATAGTCACAACGTTAACTTTGGCACTCCAGTACTTGACACGAAAAAAGGGTACGAGGGGTTGCAATGAGATCACATCTGCTGGGAGCGGCCTACGGAGTGCTCCACATGACACGAAACACAGAGAAGGGACGCGACGCCATCGATCGACAGCTCAGCTGCTGCTAACATCCTAAGTAGTGTGCATCAAGCTGTCTAGTATTAAAAGGTTAAAGAAATGATTCTTTGCCATAAGTCACCCTAAGCATTTCGACCCTAGTTAAAAAAAAAGAAGAAGCAATGATCAAATGAATCGGGGATCAGGCTTCATTATCTGAGTTACAGCTGTACTCTAATGGCAATGTCTAACACCTCAGTCCTATACTTCATGTTAATCTTTGACATGTATACTCTGCCATCAAATAAACAAATAAATAAATAAATAAATAAATGACTGATTGAATAAACAAACAAACAAACGTTGTTCATTTACTGTGCATGTAACAAATGTTGCAACTATGAGCCACAAGCACAAACTCACAGGTACACAAACTACAGGTTCAGGAAATAAATCACATAGGGAAATTTCCCTTCCGTCATTTACAGCTTAACTTCCAAAAAGCTGAGATCCAGTGTACAGCCAAAAATTGTCTAATGCTAGCTTAACACAGATAATTAGTTTTGGCTAAATGGAACACATGGAGCTATGACCCATGAAGTCAACCTCAAAGTATTGTGTATGCTGAGGACAATCAAATATAGAAGAAAATGAGAATCATACCACAGACTACAACCAATCATACACTGGAAATAAATACAACAATGTGTATCATATCTTCTCCTCTTATATCATGCGATACAAAATCAATAATCTAAATCAATTATCAAGAATGCATTTTATCAGCTTATGTCACAAAAAAAAAATCAATATAGTATCACATTTCAACTGAAACAAAATGCATCCAAACGCTTGAGTTGTATGTAGCAAAGAAAGTAATCTAATCATCTGAACACCGCATAACAGTACAAATATTCAATTACAATTTCTAAAACAGGCAAAAAAGGGCTGACCGTTTTCTGCTAGAAGACAAATCTTCCTCTGACGTCATCAGAGCACGTTGAAAATCTTCCTCTGACGTATTGAAAAAGACTTTGGAGACCAGATGAGCTCTGTTAATTGTTAGTATTTCAAAATAATGCAGTAGTAATATCTGCAATATATTTTAAATGATTGTCTTCTGCTATTTTACTATTTAAAACAAGATTACTATCATTTTTATGATAATAAGTACAAAGACAGGGAGTCTCTCCATAAAAACAAGTGAATCCTTCGCTTCCTATGCATTCCTACACCATGAAAACTGTTACAGTTAAAATTACTTTTGGTGGTGTTGCAAATCTGGCAACTCCTTATGTCATAAAATGACTGAAAAAGCTGAAAATACTATTATTTTATTACTTGTATTATTACTTATTATTATTAGAAAAGAAAACAAATTCAAGTCATAGTATAGATCAAAAAAATATATGATATTACCAACTTTTGGCACGTGGGGATTTTCTGTACTAGAATTACAAAGTAACAATATACAAGCTAAAGCATGTTTGTGACTGAGAAAGGTTTGATGAACATTTTCTTAGGTCAAACACCTGCTTTCACTTGAAGAAAATCAATGGACATTTTAGAAAGCACACTAAACATTCACTTCTAATTAATTGCTTGAAAACAAAGTTCTCCAGATCAGCAACATATTTATTTTAAAGCAAAGTAAAAAAACTTATATTATGCTTATAGTTCCACAGCAGTACAAGAAACCTGTGAAAAGGTAAAAAAATTGACATAATAATACAAATAATCCACGCAATACTTTCAATTACAATTAGGAAATTATTCCAAGTCCTGTTCACTATTAATTTTCAGAAGTGGCTGGTATTATCTCCCTTGGGTACGGGAAGCAAATGACTAGTAGTCAAGATTCAATTTTGCACATTAGAATGGTTTAGCTAAACACCCATGTAAGTCAGTCCATTTAATTTAATTTCCATTTAATCATTTAATTTCTCAAACAAATGTCCTGCATTTCCAAAGCATTTCAGTCCAACAAGAAATTGCCGAGTATTAAAATGCGTTTCAGCATTTCTCCTCTAGGAATGTAAAGCTTCCTATTCCTGGAAATACAACGTTTTATGGAAACCAGGATTGTGCAAGAATCAGTGAATAAACGTAACGCACCATGTATGAAACACACCATGTAGTAACAGCTTAAAGTGTTACAGTTTCTCTTAAGTTACCCTCCTAATCTTGAAACATGGACAAACACGACCATCGTATCTCTTTACCATGGTTATCTAAAACCAAAGCACAAGAAGGTGTCCATGAAACGGAACCATTCCACTAAAGGGCCTAGTTCGACTATAGTTACCTGCAATCTTTTGGAGTTTAATGATATGAATGTTGACCAGTTTCTTCCTTCATTTCCTAGAACCATTGTATTTCGCAAAAGCTTGGCTCCTGTTCAGCCAGAATGAAAATAAAAGTAAAACTCTACAAATGCTTCTGGTACCTTAGATATGCTGTATTCACACCACAGGTGAACACAAGTGATCCCATTCCAGCCGCTGTTCCATTCTGGCCAAACAAACAGCAAGATACATAACAGGAAAAATACTTTTAAAAGTAAGTTCAGATGATAGTCTTGAAATTACTTTGAATTATGGCATCTTTAGCACAAACCAAATGCTTACATTTTTAATGTAAAAAAAATGCACATACCAAATACTTTATAGGATAACAAATTTCAACTAGTCTGTTTTAATCAAGCTTGGCCTCTGCCACACTCATAATTAGGTGTAGGTAGAAAACATTTAATTGATTAATAAAGTAATGGACAGTGTTGTACAGACTATTTAGCTAATTCTTAAGCAGACATTCACTATAAAGTATACAGTGGTGACTTGAACACAGTGGGCATATTTAACTGTGAGAATGAACTTAACTAGCGTACACAATGAGCTGATAATATAATTACTAATAATGTTACATAGATCAGTAAGATATTGCAGCTTTTGTGGATATACATGGATTTATTTTTAA
>JAABNY020000040.1:7119370-7133604 GCA_015164015.2 Brevimyrus niger | reverse complement strand
GAACAGGTCTGTGTATTTATTACTCATGGAGCAAATGCGGTTCAAAAGCTTTACACTCATGTATTGTTTTCAGTTTAAGTTAAACTTCACATCTGGGGCCTTCACCTATCCTTGGAGATGACAAAGTAAGGGATGAAACTGCCTTGTTTCGTCTACAAACTGAAATATTGAACATGAACAGGCGACATGGTTCTGTCAGATAACTGTGATGCCAATCCCGCTCGCAATGTGTCAGACTATCTGAAGTCTAATTTAAAGTCAGCTTGACAATGCTGTTTATGCCCAGAAAAGACACAGCTCCTTTAAACAGGAAACGATATCAGCGAGGCCGACACCTAACATTAAGAGTGGCTCATTTCTTTTTCATGTTACTAACAATTACTGCTGAATATGCTAACAGCCACTGTACTCCCGACTTCAAAGACAGCAGCAAGAGCACTGAAGGATTTTAACGGCAGTTTAGTCACAGCTAGTCTAATTAAAGGCACGCTGATTTCACAAGGCGCATAGTTCTACCAGAAGAAAGCCTTGTTTCATTCTTGAGAAAATATTATACTAGCTCAATATGCCTGCATACCGCCTGGAAGGGAAGTTATTCTGGTTTAATGATCTAAATATTTCAAATTGACTGCAGTTACTCAGTGACCCATCTATCTCAAACATTGGCAGATGGGAAGCACTAAATTTAAAAAATGATAAACTAATATCCATCCATCCATCCATTTTCTGAAACCACATATCCTATTCAGCAGTTTAATATATGCCGTAAGAAATTCTTCCATGACCTCTGTTCTTAAATTTAGAACATTAAACCATATTCTAAAAAATTTGGATGGGAAAATGGCATGCAGATTTTATGTGAAGCTAATGTATACATTTGGGGTTGAAATCAATTCGCTCATTTATAGAAAACACAAATAAGGGTACAAACATATCTATGACTTGCTCCATTAATCAGTGTTTTCCAACCTGGTCCTTGGGAACCCACAGACAAACAGGTTTTTGCTCCCTCTCAGCCCCCTGTAGCAAAAACTTGTATTGTCTGTGGGTCCCCGAGAACTGGTTTGGGAAACACTGCCGTATATTGAAGACCACGGCTTAAGACTGTCATTTTATGGAAAGTGTTTCATAAAGACATACCAACAACAAAACAATGAATGGTATTTCATACTTATTTCATTCGTCAAATTTATACGATCAACACAAGTTGAGCCCAATGGCGACCAATCAGCACTTTGTCTTTAACTGTGCTGTGCTGGAGGCTTTTGCTAGATCTGCGACACCCATAAAGACCCATAAGTCACATTACACCCCGATCTGCTTTACTAGGACAGCTAAACACAAAAGGCACAGAGGTAGAAAGCTCAGGATCCGCAAGTGAAAATCCAGACCAAGGTTTTGTTTCAACCAACCAGCTGGGTCCTCTAACTCTTTATACTCATCTAGTTGGTTGAAACAAAACCTTGCTCCGGATTTATACTTTCTGGACATGAACTTTCCACCTCTGAAAAGGCATCATCTTGTTTACGTAGAAAACAAACTATAAATGCAGTGGTTTTGTTTCTACCAAAAATCAATAGGGTTAGAACAACTATTTGAAATGGAATCAGCTATGAGTGAGAGGCTTTGCTGGACCTAGACACGGGTAATTTAGGCCTGGGGGTCTGTGGCTGCTGTGGGCCCCTTAGCGTGACAGAAATGCATTGATTTCTGGAATTCCATTGGGAGGGGGGCTCCACAAACAATGTTTTGCCTACCCATGGGTAAAAAAATGCAGTCCGATCTGTAGTTTTTCTGTTCCAGATAAAAACTAGATCACACAAACTCAAAGATGAGACTACCTCACTTTTATGTACTTCATTAAATTTATTAGAAACAATACAGTCAGGATGACTATAATTATAATATATTATTATTTTATGATTATAATTGGCCTGCTGATTTTTTTCCCCCAGTTAAATAAAAAAATGGAGCTTTGAGCAGTATTTTTTTTTATTTTTGTACATCCTAACATATTATCAGTCTCTCATCCTAAATCACTGAGGGTTCGGAGTAACGTTTAAACAAAAAAACATCATTTACAGTTTTTAAGAAAGATATTTGATCATAACCGGTTTGATTCCCTATTCAGACAGCAGCCATATTCTCAGATTATAATTGTATTATTTTTCACTTTACATTTAATTATCCGGCAGATGCTTTTCTTGAAAGCATTAATAAACAATAACATGCATGTCAAAACACAGGCAAAGGCCACTAACCCAAGAGCATGATCATTATTTTTTGTACAGCAAAAACTACAAATAAAGAAATTGTGCTGCGATGTGAGATGCTACAATAACAGCACAACAGTGAATTTAAGTAATAATTTAGGATAAAATTTAAGATATAATTGTGTGCTACTTTCAGTAAGACTTGACCACCCTGAGAAAAATGGACTTGGCAGCCCTACCTAATGTGGTTTCTGTTTGGACTCCTGTTGATTATAATCCCCAAAACTACTACTATCTAGGTAGATAATGAAAGACTGTTCTTGTCAGTTGTACACAGCCGCATTGCATGAAAACCTCTCTCATTCCATTCCTAGTATCCATCCCTACTAAGCTTGTGGTCCAAACCCTAATCGTCTCCCATGCAACCACGGTAATTTCCTTTTTGGCGAAGCTATTAACAAGACAACATCCTGATCCTTACCTTCCCATAACTGGCTGCCAGATTTGGCTGGGATCTCTGTTTAAGGGTACCCAAATACAAACTGACTCAGAATTATAATACCATCAGAATGTCATCCGACCTTATGTCTGTACCAGACCACATTTCAGCATCCCCCTACTGTTTATTATAAGACTCTACTTTTACCACTTGATCCTTGCTTCCCCACACTGTCAGATAGAGGGTGCAGCCCTGGTACAAATTTGTTCCCCAAGGTATAGGCAACATTGACGTACACCCAGTGGTACCAAAATGTTCCTCAGAGGCTATTTTTGTGCCTTAAAAGATATGTTTACCTACAGCTAGGGTACAATTGGCAGACCCTTAAGCGTACAGGCCAGTTACAGGTAATTGTGTCCTCAAAAGTACAAATTGATACTTTTTTCTTACAGTGTCCTGGGAAAATGAGCTGTAGATAGAACACTAGACAGTACTACAACCACTGGAACTCAAATATATTCTTGCTAGCAGACACCCATTTGCTACTAGTTTACTACTTTTTTACTAAAAGTATCCTTTGCCTTTCAAAGAACTTTGAATTGCCTTGCGTCTGCATTTTTCCTGTATAAATAAACTCTCCATGCCTGCTAGAAACTGAAACAGTATTCATTTTACCTATTGCTCTTTTAACCCTAAAAATATTAGGATAACATTGAAGGTCCTCAGCTGAGTGTAAAGTAATAACCACCAGCTTAAAGCACAAATACTTCATATTAATGAACATTTTAAGGGGGATCTCCTAGCTGGAGTCACTCAAAAATCCCAAAAGTATTCATGGTGCATGGTTAAGAATGAAACTGTGTGTTTTTTTCAGAGTTTTTGTCATTTCACTCTGTCACATAAAGCCTGCCGTGTTCTTGAGCTGGCTTACCTTGAAAACAAATCCTTCTGGGCAGCTGAGTTGGTCGTACCACAAAGCCTTATACATAACCAAGAGGAGCAGACAGGCAAGGAACGCCATGGTGACGAGAACGAGTCCGGTGAGCTGAGAGCGGGGAACAAGTGGACACTATGTAAACAGACGGCTAGCTATGTATCACAGAAAATAGTGCTAGCCAGCAGGAGTTAGAGTTACACGGTTCACCTTGACTTTCTCAGACACCTCGCTGTAAAGGTTTATATTCAGTTTCTTGATGCTGGGAACATGCAACTTTTTTTTCTTCTTCTGTTGCAGCTGGTACTCGGTTGTTGTTTTGACGATGACCTGAAGAAGAGTAGAGTCATCACTATTTTTAAGAGGGCGGCAGAGGTAACACAAGAATATAGGGGGTAATATGTGAAAAAAATGCACATATGACGGTCCTTCAAAAAGTTTCAGCCCATAAGGCAGTTGAAAGTTTTCATACAGGCAAAATATGATGATAAAAATGTGATGAAATGCGGAGTATTTTACTTATATGACTCATTGTTGCTCAGGGGAGTTGTACTTACACAAAAATGTTCTGAGGGCAGAGGGAAAAATAATTGGTTCAGAGAGACAACCAATCAGATTGCAGAGGAGGTGGGACTAAGCAACTAGAAGAGGTGGGACCATCCAATCATATGTGTTGGTTTCGTCTTCTCCAGTTGCTTGGACCCACCTTGCTCAGTTTGTGGGAAGTGAGAAAAGGCACTGGTTGGTGATGGAGGACCCGCTACCTTGTCGGGAAACGGCTGCTGAAGCTGAGTCACATCCAGGGCCGTCATCAGTGGGATGTTGTCAAAGCCGTCTTCCACACACGGCTCCTTCTCCGGCTTCTCCGCCAGATTGCTCCCCAGCTTCACCATATCTGCCTGTCAGGTCTGTGTGGAGAAACAGCAGAATGTTGTATGCGGCTGGTTTGGCAGCTCGAGGGAAACTCGCCTTTGATTTCCTTTCCAATAACAACAAAAAAAAATAAAATAATTCAGACTGAGGTGGACAGGAGGAACTTTGGGGGAGAGGCATCATACCGGGGGTATTCATAGATAACAATAATAACGCAGATTATACACTTTAGCTCCTCTAGGCTACAATGCTAACTTTAGGAAGGAAAAGTATTTAGGAAGTAAAACCAGCGAAAAAATAGCTACAATGCAAGAAGAAGAACACATGCCAGGAGAAATGCTCTGCCGCCTGCCCATTAGTGGGTTGTGAATTAACAAAAATGCACTGACTCATAGCTGAAACATACCCTAAGCTGCAATATATCTTTAAGCATTTGAGCACCATCCATGCCTAGTGTTTAAGGAAAGGCTGAACCATCTGAACTGCGGGTCTAATCACAAGAGGAGAAGAAAGAAGAAAAGAAGAAAATAAAAAAAAACCCAAACTACTTAACACTCCACAGAACAATTAGCACAACTGACCACAATTTCATTTTTCACACAAATACAATTTTAGATCACTGACAGGGAGGAGAAATGTACAATTAAATGGATGATTACAGAAACACTAGCGATTAGTGAGTAAGTGTTCCCATGGGTTCGCCTACATAGGCCAGACGGCAGCAGGTTCTATGAAACATGCATTAGTGAACACTACGGTAACCTAATACCAGAGATCTACAGCCCTCTTTGCCCAAGCATAAATTAACATGCCTCTTTAACCTATTCTGGGGCCAAATAGGTAGGAAACCTTCTGAAAGATATGGGACATCAGAACCTAATTACTTTAAAGAAAGGCCTACATAATATTTGAGACTGAACAGTGGCAGATTATATTTGCAGGCAAAGTATGGTTCTTCTGCACAATTCTGTTATTTGTAGTTCACAAGAAAATTTGAATGAATACAATACCACTGTTATATTTTTATTGGATTTATTTATTTCAAATGGTGTATTGTTTGTTTATCAAGCGTGCTCCCATCATCCATTTCGTTGTCACCATGCCGTAAAGGTTAAAGAGACCGCATCGTAAGATCCAGTCAACAGACACATCAGAATGTGGAGAGACGTTTCACTAGGCCCTGCCAAGCCACGACTGGGCATGTACTGTATCATCATGGGAATTGGTCGCCTCCTTTCATAGCATTACAAGATTAATCACCACAGAACACTCACGACGTTAAGATCCACTGCCCCTCATTTGCATGGACACATGGTAACATGACGGCAGAGTCTCAGCGTCATACTTCACTCATATTTACAAAGGGAAGCATCACGGCACGCGGGACGAAGGACTCGAAGGCAGGCGTTTGGTAAGGAGGGGGTCTTATTGACTGAATGGGAGCAAGGGATCAAAACGAGAAGGCGAGTAACGGGAAGGACGTGGGCAGACGGGAGGAGCGACGTCAGCGATCGGACCGGGGCTGATGAAACAAACAGGTACATAAATACATGAGGGGTAATGAGGGGTAACAAGAAACAGGCGGGGTTCATGTTAAGGAGGAGACAGGAGGGTCAGGCAGGACGAACTGACGCGTTAATTTAACTGCAGGTATTTTCTCGTGAATAGCATATGTAAGTAGATTTTTTTTCTCCCAATTCCTAAATACAAAGAAAAAATCTGACAACTATCCCCTAAGATCATTTGAAGTTCGCTTCTTTTCTCCTAATATCTGCCAATTGCTATGAAATGGACATAGGGTATACATTAAATTTTCCAGTCAGATGTTTAAAGGTATTGCGCAGAAAAATGATTGCAGGACTTTTTAAAAAGTGTATTTATAACTTACAAACATATGTTGAGCAAAAAGAAAAAAAAAAAACTTTGGTTTTAAAATGATTCCAAACATCATAATCAGGCACTGTTATCTGTCCTGGTAAAAAGCCCGCTTATCTCAACATATACATGAATTTATGTTCATTTATTTATCTGACATTCAAAAATGGAGACAAAACCACACAATGGAAATTAATGTGTATCCTTGGGAAAAGGTGTAAAGTATGTGTGGAGGTTTTTCAAATAGAACTCCGGGGGTGGTATGACTTAAATACATATATTCTGTTGTTGGTTGTAAAATGTCACACATATATTTGTAGCCTATATAAAAATGCTGCATATATCTCTCGGTATTATGCTTTTGTATACAAAAAAGATAAGATACAAAAATTCGTATTACTCATTCTCACTCACCTATCTTTGTTTTATTTTTCTTAATAACAACATAAGCATAAATTACCCAATGAGCATTTTGGCCAAATACCCAGATAAAATGACAACAGCGTTTTATTTGTTGGTTGTGTACTTCCGTTTCTACTGGGTAATAATGCTCCTTATAACACAAAGATGGATGTGCAGCTTGCAGACTCAGTTCTCATACTGAGTGAGTCATTTCTAAAGGCTTTTAGCCACAGAAGGATGTAAAAAATAGATCCCAGTAGCTTCCACTTCAGTAGGGTATCGTAAGACATTTTAAAATAAGATTACAAAGATTTCTATTTCTGTCTAAAATCTGTATTATTCTTGTGGCTGATGATTAAATATTGATATTAAATATCTTTAATGTAGCTTATCGCGCCAACAATGATTTTAGATTAATTATCCATACAGAATAATGGATAATGCCATAGGACCACCACAAAAAAAAATGCACTTTATTTTATAAAATAAAGACACTTCCTTTATTAAGCATTTAAAAAAGAAAAACCTTACTGTACACTCAGAATTAAGATTATGACATGCATTCAGAATACTATCAGAAGGACTTAGGGATAATCAATGACATGGCATAACAAGTAGTACTAATTGTATCCTCAGCCTTACTATGTTGAAATAAAACACTTTATAAATAATGGTGCTTAAGTGGTGCTTTGCCGTCTCGAGGCACAACTATAGGCATAAGCATCACTGCTTGTGAGAAATATTGAGGATGGCAAGCCTTATGTTTGTGAAAAGGAATGCTGTATGGTTGTAGATCTGCCTATACCTTCTTACTTTTGAAAGCAAGCTTTCATAGTGATGGTCTTTACACAATATCAAACATCTCAAGTTGCTCGTTACACCACTGGGCCACAAACAGAGCAGTTCTGTACGGAAAGCTGGCTTTTGTAAGCAAATTCAGGGCCTTATTTCTGATGGATTACTGTTAGTCATACCATTAAATTCTAATGGGTTTAAAACTCCACAAGTGATGCAAGAAAAACAATACTTAAGGCTCTACACGTAGCGCAGAAGGGAAACAGCTTAAGCTCTGATCCTTAAGTCTGTCATCACAGAATTTCTTAAAAGATTTAAATAAAGGCATGAAATCTGAACATACCATTGCATCCTTCTTCATGCCTACATATTATTCTATTAATATTTTGTAAAATATAATTTGGTAAAGGATTAGAATTAAGATAAACTAGAAAAATAACACAATATTTTACTTATATTTTACATGCTACTAAACAAAATATATGCATATTTTAATATATAGTATTTATGGGACAACAGTAATTAATTTAACATTCAGTTAGAACTCACTGTTAGCGTAATTCTATTACTGTGGATATAGTGAAATATATATGAGCAGGGAATCGGATTTTGTGCTGGTGTCATGCCTGCCTGATGTCAACAGAAACAGATTTTAAATACCGGTTTTGTGGTCCCTAAATTTGCATACATTTACATAAATGTACAATGTTTACAAGGAACATGCTTTTACAAGTTTTAACTAGTAACTATTTTAAAAATAACTTTTATTAAGTTTAATCACAAATCATGCATTTATGTATATTCTACACGGATGCAAAGAAACATAAACATGTTTGCGAAGAAAATGCATATCTATTGTTCCATAAATTATACATTCTCTGCAGCTGAAAAAGCGTTCTGGACACATGCATTTTCATTAATGTTATAATACAGGAGAAACATTCATTTGAGTGCATTTAATTAATGTTCTAATAAAACACTTATTTATCAGTGTTACCTATGAGTTTAGCTTCTTTTGATAAAGGGTAAATGGGGATGCCTGCTTTCACACACTGAGAATTAGACACACTCACATGACACAGTTACGCCACCACTGCAATATCACTGGCTCTCTCTTTATGCTTCTCAAAGTATAGTAAGTATAGTTAAAGTAACAGTTCAAAGTATAGTAAGTATAGTTAAAGTAACAGTTCATTAGAAACTGGCTCCTGGCTCCCTGCAAAGCTGTACTGGATCAGTGATTATAGAAAATAGATGGACAGGCTAAATAATTGTGACAGTTGATTAACAGACCTCCCGTCGGCCAGTTTGCCTGACTCCACAGGTCTGTATCATAGCAGAACAGTATAGACTATCTACATTTCTTTAAGGTTATCTCCATTAAAATGGCTGACGCATATAATTCTGATTCAGATACAATTATGAAACATGATATACCTGAAATAAATGCATTTTTTTTTCTGAAAATATAAAATTATTATTAACTATAAGGCAAACAGCTGAGCAACTTGCAGTGAAATATCCTATACGGCAGACCGATGTGCTGTTTGCACAGTAGCTAGTAAGTCAACTGCTAACATCCTCTATCATGGCAAGGGTCAATGAAGGCCGACTGTATAAACCAAAGGCATTTGCCTTGCATTGGATGCATGAAAACGTTAAAAACAACAAAAAACAAACAAAAAAACAGGCCATTTACACCACCTATGGTGAAATTCTGAGCTTCTATGACAATGTAAATGCATTAGAATGCAAAAATAGGTCCTTAAAGTTATTAATCCATTGCCCAAGTGAGAATTATGAGGCAGGAGTACGTTTTAAATGTCCAGTGTTAAAACTTGTGCCTTGACTTCATGGAATTATACTTACATGACATTTTGGGACAGTGTCCTGCAGTCAGGTGAAACCGAACGTTGTAAAGAAACGTAACAAATCATGTCCACTGTGAAATTTAAGATGTTAGTTTGTTTTACATTTGCTCTGTATGTTCTGATAATGATGTCCTCATTCAGATTCAAGCAAAAAGGTATTCAAAATCAGCTGAGACACTGAGACACTGTGGCAAAATGTGAAGAACTACAAATAAATGGTTAAGCGAACACAAAATCCTGGCTGCTGAGATCTCCAGACCTCAATCCAATTGAGCACTTATGGTTGGTACTTGAGGAACCAAAGGAAAAACAAGAAATATGCTGGAGCTGCATAAACTCCCAATGGAACACTCAATAATTCGCAAGGAATACGGGCAAACTGTTAAAGCTCTACAGGAAACCATTTCCTTTTGTAATCAAAATAGAAGGTGGATCTACAAAGTAGAGACTGCAGGGATGTGGATAATTTATATGCGTACCCCATTACTGACTGCAAGAAAAGCATTTTATTTAGATGTGTACCCCATTACTGTCTGCAAGCAAAGCATTTAATTTAGATGTGTACCCCATTACTGACTGCAAGCAAAACATTTAATTTAGATGTGTACCCCATTACTGTCTGCAAGCAAAGCATTTAATTTAGATGTGTACCCCATTACTGCCTGCAAGCAAAGCATTTAATTTAGATGTGTACCCCGTTTAGATGTGTACCCCATTACTGCCTGCAGGCAAAGCAATTAATTTAGATGTGTACCCCATTACTGCCTGCAAGCAAAGCATTTAATTTAGATGTGTACCCTGTTTAGATGTGTACCCCATTACTGACTGCAAGCAAAGCAATTAATTTAGATGTGTACCCCATTACTGACTGCAAGCAAAGCGTTTTTTAGAGATCCTCTCTGGATGAAACTAAAATGCTACACAGCCACTTTTGATTGCCTGATAATCATAATTTGGTCAATTTTAGGGGTACGCTCTATAATAACATGGCATAACACTCAATAAAATCCTTGACCTTTGCTTAAAAATGTTTACGAAAGAACAACTCGCCAGTGTCATCATAGTGAAAAAACACGGTGAATTATTTTCACCATAACTTTGAAAAGATGTTTGTCATTATAATCTAAATATTTGTTGAACCAAAGGAATTAACCAAGAGAACAAGGTATCTTTCCATTTTCTTCATCAGTATAATCTCTTTATGATCATTATTAGTAAACCTGAACAGGATAAGCATTTGGAAGATAGATTATTTTTTTCCCAATGCAAACTTTCTCTCAGTTTGTCATGCAGCATAATTAACATGTCAGTCATCACTCTCACTTAAGGGAAGACAAAAAACAGCCACTTTTCTTGGTTTACACACTTGACAGCAGCATAAATAAAAAGCCATTTTATTTTACCATCGTCCTTCAACATGACACTCAAAATGTTCTACATAAATTAGATCTGGTTCTTATTTAGGTAATATTGCCACAAAGAGACAGACAAAATTACTGTCAAATCTTTCTGAGGTCTGCAGTTGTCTGTTTCACTTCGCTTATATCCCATGATATTAAAAAGACTGCCTTAATGTATTTTTTTTTTAAATCTAAATTGACTTACAGTTGTTAACCTCTTTAAAAAAAAAGCTGGCAATCCTCTGGAGAAATTCAATGGAAATCACTTGTTCAAAGGTCTATCAACAGGGCTTGGATGAACAATGTTCAAGTTACAATATGACCTTAAATAGAATCCAAAATTCTTTCCTAGTACTGCAAAAACATTAATGTGTGCCTGCAAGCAGATGTCTTTTTTTCCATAGACCCACCAGCACACAATGAGGCTGCATTTAATTTACCAGCATGAGACTTCAGTGAGTTTCTGTTGGATGGACATATAAGGTGTTCAGGTCATCATGCTGAAAAATTTGGGTTGGAATACAGTCGTTTTAGACTCATTAGTTCAATAATATCCTGTTATTGCGGCCGCTTAAGTAATTAGCAGATCCCTTTGGCAGAAAGATCTGAAAACACTCTGCATCCAATCACCATCCCCCACTTGTGTGCTTTGGGAGCGAGGTGTGGGTACAATTAGTCACTTCAAATTGGCAATGTCGAAACAAACCGGGTGCAGTCATCTACAACTCTTGGACAGCCGACTTCGCGGAGACAGATTGCTGGTCATATCCTGGGCGTTCTCCATGCACTATGAGGACCGAGACTGCATCTTTCAATTACGGCTTTCAATCAGATCGCCTTAGTGTCTGATACGGAAGCATGGCCTTCTTCTGTTTTCCATTAGTTATATTATTTACTTCGTAATTTAAGTGACATGCTGATGCTATACCAGACATCAGTAAATGCACTTCACACGGCAGACCCTGATTTTTAAAATGCTTATACATATGAAATTTATTTCAATGTACAGTATAAATTTGACACATAATGCTTTAATTTGCCATTGCTATATTTGAATTCCACTTGCATGCTACGGGTGGTAATCCTGCCTGTAATAAGTTTCGATAATAGCGGGAATTATATGATTAATACTGCATTATCAAATTTCCAATCTAGTATACGGATATCGCCTAGGATTCAATTTCCCATATTCGTTTAAATTAGAATAACTTAAGCATTTGTATTTATATGCCAAATATCACGTAACAGATACCAAGAAAGCTGCATTTGTTTATTTCCTGCAGTATTACATCAACAAAGTGAACATCAGAGGAAATAAAGTAAATGAGCTAGTAGGAAAATCTAAACGTGGGACGAGTGTGCGCTGTGAAAGGTCGCCTAACATCTCCTCGGGATCTGAACGCTCCATTCTGTGCACAAAGACCGGCAGCATGGTCTTTGTCTTACAATGAAGATCCGCATGGGCGGGTGCCACTACTTCACCGATTTCTTAAAAACAATGCTTATTCCGATAGCTTTTACTACAGAAAAGCTGCAATGTCAATAAAATTCCATTTTAGACCAACACCAAGCCAGATTTCCTGCCGCATAACGAATTGCCCCAATAATAACCTACGTATAGGTTATATGACTCTCCCGATTATCTAATGGTATTATTTCAACATAAATGTAGTCCCTCGTATGTCTTTCGAAGCGTTTAAGCCCATGTTAACAATATATATGGGCGACAACTAAAGCAGTAGATACGTGGAAAATGTACCTGACCACCCCATGAATATCTCTCCACCTCATGCACATTGATGTATATGACGTTTGATCTGGCTCGGCGTTAAATTAATGGCACACGTAAAACCACTACGCCCACTGAATTTAAACAATGCTGCATATATACACATACTGAACGATAACTTACTTTGTCGCCTGCTGGTAAGAAATGTGGCAAAGATTCACCCCAGGTACTAGTGCGGGCAGCACAGAGGCAGACTGGTCGAGACTGGTTACCTTGGTGATGTTATCCTCAGCGCGCGCTTGCACGCTCGCTCTCCACCCCGGGAAGTTATCTTACAGAATGCCCGTCTCCTCCAAATTGCCATGAGAAACCAGAGACAAGGACCATTATAATAATGAAATCGCACGATCTTCCCTACATTAAATTCTTATCGTATTGTGCACGCACATTTATAAGGCCAAAATGGGAAAGGTGAACGTGCTTTACGTTTATTCCCATACACCATAAATAATTTTTTCCATACTACGTGAACCTGTATAGAACATATTCCAAATATATGCTTTTGTTGTACAGTGTGATGAAGAGGTCATGCACCCGGGAATACCATCAAAACCCTATATGTTTCACTTGTTTCACTTCTTTAAAAAAAATTGCAGCCTAGTACAGTAATAATAAATATATAAATAATATAAATAAATATTTTTAAATATTAAAATTTAAATAAATTTTAACACTTAGTAGTCACAGGTCATGGCTAAAAATTCAAGGAAAATATATAACTGTCCATCCATCCGTCCGTCCATCCATCCATCCGTCCGTCCGTCCGTCCATCCATCCATCCATCCGTCCGTCCGTCCATCCTATAACTACTTATCCTGGGCTGGATCCCTTTCATCATTGTATAACATAAGTTAAGAAATCATATTACTGAATAACACCAGCATTAAATAATCCTTGCTCTTGTACTAGACAAATAGTGGTAGATAAGCAGTTATGGATGGACAGATGGATTATTTAAAATGTTAAAATATGACTCTTGCAATAAAAGCTGTATCTGATCCTACTGGGTCAAAAATTAAGCTTCTACAAAAATATCAATATTCCACTATATACTGATTTTAAAATGCAGGATGGTAAAAATTCAACTGCAAAGTTAATAATAGTACAAGTACTTTAGCAAAAGTATATTTAGAGTAATATTTATGAAGAAATAAATACTGCTGATTTCCCAGTCTTAACAAACATTATATAATAATAACAAACATTATAATTGTATAATCATGTAATGTTTGTTATTAATGTATATTAAATCTGTTAAGGGATGATAGGATGTTATGGTATACTTGCAGACTGCTTATGAATGTTCTTTGAATGCATTATGAAGGTGCACTGAGTGATCTATGAATGCATAAGTAATGCATTATAAAGGTGCACTTAATGTAAAGCGTTACTCACAACCTTAACCCCTGCCCAGCCCTAACTTTATCCATTAGTAACCAAACAAAAAATAATATATAAGACTTTTGACATGTTTAAGTTTTTGATTGCAATTACGGATTTTTACAGACCAAAAGGTGGCCTCCATAGACGGAAAAGGTGGTCCCCACAACGTGAAAATAACATGTTTTTTTTTTTGCATTGTGGGGTCATTAGGTCCTCACAATGTAATATTAATGTATATCTGACAACCCCCCCCGCCCCCC
>JAABNY020000040.1:7107750-7119110 GCA_015164015.2 Brevimyrus niger | reverse complement strand
AGCGAGCTCCGGTATGGAAAGTAAAACTGTGTTCATTGACAATAAAGGCTAATTAGGCAGGTGGTACTGGGCAGGACAGCGAATGGTCAAAAGGATGTTTAATACAGAAAAATAAACAGAACAACATACAAACAACAATAATGGCTTTCCAATTAAGATGACACATCACCTCGCATTAAGACATACATGTGTTTGCAATCATATCTGAAAAAACATTACCAACAATCAAAAAAGATGTCGGAGCTACCATAAATCAAAGTGTTTTGACCTGGTGGCTTATATGTTAACATTTCCTCTGTATTTTAAGGAATGAATACAGATTTAGCTGCTTGGTTAAGCCATATACATATTATTTTCTTATATAGTCACTTAATGTAGCTTACATTGAATCCAAAAATACGAACATGTATACATTGGCTTGACACTGTAAGTAACAGCAGTGATATTTCATAACTGGTCTAGTAAATTGTTAGGAAGCTTTGTGGCTGCATGACTAACAACAACATTTATATGACAAGCCTTTCAAACCACTCAAGATGGTGAAGAAAAAATATATTGCACTTTTGTATAATTCATGGGCAGAAAATGGTGGTTGACTGTATACCTGTTGCATGCTGCATTTTTTAAACATACAGAACTCTAAAGTGCTGATAGTGTTTCAGTTCATTTCATTAAAAAATCCATGAAATGTCATTGCTATTATAGACTCCAAACCAATTAATTTACGTATATAGATTTTTGAAAGGACAAGCTGACAATGCAAATAGAATCAGGGTTTCCTGTGGCCTGATATCACCAATACTACAAATGTATCAAGTAAAATTGCAGTAATAGTAATGACAGTAATTGTACGTCTGATATAAGTCACACATGTGAAAATAGAATAAAATACTTTATATTTCAAAGTATAGAAAAATAAGTAAATTAATAAATATGAATGTTCTAGGCTTCTAAATGACAACATACACGCAATGCTAATAATGCTATAAATTTTTTTACTTCTGTCAAAGCTCTGAATACTTTAAAAAACTGATTTAGAAAAATCAGTACTACTGTATAGAAGGAACATTTTACTTATAAATAGATTTTTTTAACCAACTGCCTGAATGAAACAAATGTAACTTAGTAGCAGCAGAGAAACAAAATGGAACCACTATTTAAAAATACAAAATTCAACCAAAAAAATTAGAAAACTGATGTGAGAAAAAGAAACAGAGGTATGTATATAAACACTTGATGAACAATATTATGGACAATATTTCTTTTAGCAATTATGCTAATAATCTAATACGGCAATAACTTTTTATTAGTGCTTGTTCCCGGAGCGTTATCTGCCAAAACACACTGGCGTCTGCTTGTAAATCATAGTTTTATTACTGATGAATGGAGATGCTACTGGATACTCCAAAGGCATCAGGTCACAGGTCCTCGTCCCTAAAGGTGAAGAAAAAGCACCGTCAATCAAACCAACCAAGTATGGACCATTATGCGGGACTTTCTGTTTAACATCACAAAGCTGTCATCTCTTACAAATGGATGCGGAAGAAATGAAACACCTAATATATACACACTTCTGAATGAGAACAGGAGTAATTAATTCAAATTAAATGAAAAAACAAGGATAATGTACATAACTGCATGACATTGCTGTTAAAAAAATACAGAATTGTAAAGTCTCGTAATGAACACGATCACTTTAGATACTAAAACTATTAATATCCTATTATCAGGTAAGTATTTTGTAGTGCTCTATGCAATAGAACACCACCAAACTTTATATTTAGCATTCTTTCTGTGACTGATACATTGTGTCGTATTATAAAAGATTCTGTGTGTTACAACAAAGATATGTGTATTATGTAGAGCTGCACCATGCTAATACTCAAGCATGTGTCCAATGTTCGGTAATAATAACTCTACTACATGTCTATGAATTGCATAGTTAAAAAGAATAATACAACCTGATGGTGCAGTTAGTTTATGCATGATGTAACACAACACTGCAGTTGTACGTGCACACATGTGATCATACTACTTACATTAGTACATATATACACATGTTCACTCAGCTAACAGAAAACAGAAACACGTGGTTCTTCAAAGAAGATGAACATTATGCCATTTTATTAGTGATTATTCATACAATTATTATGAACTTTCAACACCGGTAATATTAACACTGATCTTATCTGTGAAAAAGACAGCAAACTGATTAAATGGGACAGGAGACTAAGGTGATCATGTTGTTAGGCTTTTGAGAAAGTGTCGGGAGGAGGGGTCACAAAAATATTTGCCAAGGGCTTACCAAAGCTTTAAACCAACTCGGGTCCTGTACTGCGGATGTAGTGCATTTATAGAGCATTACAGCCTTATTCAATTCTCCTAAACAGTTGTAGAGTCTGTCTGGAATCATAAATGCTTTAAAGCCCTCTAGTGAGGACAATTTGTAAAGCATCATTGTTTCCACTTAGCGAACTTTACGTTATGAAACGTACGTTTGTGGACGTTTCTTGGGATTTTTCACTTAGGTATTTTTGTCTTGGTCCATAGGTTTTTAGTTCTGAAAGGATTTTGTGTGAAGCAGAAGTAACCTTAAAATATTTAAGTTAACTGAATAATCAACTAATATATCAGAAGGCGTGTACAATTTAACTATTAAGTGATTTCTATATACACAATTGATTTTAAAAATTGGGTTTAAACGTTTATTTCCCATTCATTTCAAAAGTATTGTCTCGCTTAACGCGCAATGAAAATTTAACATGCACACGCGTTTAAGGCAACGTTTCATAGAACTATAGGCTATATAAATACGTCCTTAGATATCCAACTGCAAGGTTCCGACCTAAGTACCATCTTCGTTCTCAAGTATTATCAAATAATATCGCGATGACGCTGTTCATCACAAGGATGAGAAATCGGAGCAGAGACATCACTATATTCTTGGATCTTTCATTGAATTTACTCCAGGAATATATTAATCAGATCAAAAGCGTTTCTCCCTCCGTGTAACGTTCATGTGAAAACGGGACAGAGAAAGTCCAAGGAGCGGTCGTTTGCATCTAAACTCAGTCAAAATCTGCATTTACCTGTTTTAGGGCGTCAAAGCAAAAGAAGAAAAAGTAAAAAAAAAAAAAGATTAATACGGGCATAGTATGCTTCTGTAAGAGTAGCAGACTATTTTGAATGAACAGCTGCTACTAATGAAAGGTAATTTATGCACTCTTTGATGAGTTTGCAATTTGGAGGCAATTTCTGTGTTGCCTTCTTTAATTGAAGACTCAGCAGTTCTATTAAAATAAACAGACTGGAAGGAGACTGTTATGGATGGAAGAAAAGAAAAACGGGGGAGTTCTGACTGTCTGATCAGTTGAATGCTCTTTTTTTAATCAGGGACCCCTGGCGGCTCTCCTTTGGTTATGCTTTTTTTAAATGAGTTTATCACGCCATGAGGGACCCCCCTCTGCCAAAATGTAACGTTTTGCCTCTTTTGTCAGCGCTGAACGCTTCAATTGGGTCTACATTTATTATTTTGACCTTTAGTCAGCAGGGGCTAGACTTCAAAGTGGATCCTGTTTTCCTCTTTAGGGGAACCGTCTTCTCTATGTGAGAAGCAAAGTTTTTTTTTCTTTCTTTCCTCTGTCGCTTTTTTTGTTTTGTTTTGTCCCAGATCTGAGAAGAAAGACTACTTTTTTTTTGTGAATATTGAATGAAACTAAAAATCATTTGAAGATTGAAAATGTGTGAAGAAACTGTCTTTGGTTAAGGTTTGTTGAGATGAAGTATCTGTTATTTTTGAACAAACTTTAAATTAAGAAGTGAAAGTTCTTCGTACCACTACTCGATCTCAGTAATTACATTGAACTTACTTCAACATTGCTTCAGGTCCTTAAATTCCGTGGATTATTTGAAATAGATTGAAGCAAATCCTGATGAAAATACTGTTAAAAGTTATTGTGGAAGATTTAATCGATCCTTTCAATACAAAATACACCTATATACCAAAGAATGTCCCCCAACTTTTTTCCCCGTTAAAAAGGCACTAATATCTTCAGTGCGAAGTTTCAGTCTCTTTCACTTGACTGGAAAATTTATTAGGCCTACCCATTAAAATCAAAACATAGGCCTACGGAAATCAAGTTATGCTGCACAGAGATACATTCATAATAATACTAAGGTATTAATAATTAATAATACTATTTGTTTCATTTCTGTAAATGAGACTTTCGATGAATTTCAGTGTGGCAAAGATATTTTTTAAATGGTAACGGGACGTTTTGTGACCTATGATTTTACTGTATTTTTTAATGAAAAAGAATGATACTCTCTTACCTAAATGGCCAAGAGATTCAGCCAAAAAAGTGAGAGTAATGAAAAAGCGTCAAGTTCACTGCATAAAACAACTGATTCTCGGAGTGTAACTTCCAAGTTCCATAAATACTTTCATTTAAGCAACGAAGAATAATACTGAAATTAAGTTACAGTAAAGATTGTTTTCTACAATTAAAGCCATTAAAAGACAGGGCAATCGTAGTAAACGTTTGTGTTTTGACAAAATATTTCTAAAAAACAATGGCACCATAAGTGCAGAACATTAGGTTACAACTCAGGTAAACAAATATACAATAAATGTGTGTGTGTGTGTGTAGCACTAAAGGTTACAAAGTAAACTTAAACGTAAATTAAAGTATTAAATAAATAGAAACATGTGATAAACAGTTATACTTAACGCATATTACTATAATCCCGTAGCCTAAGATAAACTAATAGAAATTTGAAGCAGACCACTGGCAATGATACACTGCCCTCAAGAAATATACAACAGCGTCATCTAGCGTCAATTAGCGCAAATGTTCATTACTATATAATATTTGCGAGCGTTCCCGTCGCACAGGCAAACGTACCTTACCGTTCCATAAATGGTCATACAGAAAATGTTATGCTGTTAGATAATATCGTTATAGAAAACGTAAGGCAAAGATTCAAGTTACTTTTTACTATAGGTTTGTTTCCTATAATCCTTTATTAAATTGGTAATTATTGCATATGATTACTGAAAGATTGTAGGACCACAACTTCCTTGAACTATAACACTTTCCAGAAGTAGTTTCAGTGTAACTTCGGTAGCATTGATGACAAAGTGATCTTATAAAAGTTGTTATAAAAAGCATGTCAAGTTGTGCATTTTCCGTACACATTTCGGAGGTCTGAAGCAACGATTCCCGTCAGTACCGTTTCTTTGCGAAAGCATTCCACCGTGGTCGTACATTAATCTGCTCAAAGGAATGCCTTTTAATCTACTGCTGACGTTTGTGCAACAGTCCCAATAGCTATGCCACTATGAGACGGGCCCCAGGAGGGTTACACTCTGTCTGAGGAGGACTGAAAAAAAGTGTAACGGGAAAAACAGAAGGCTACAATATGGTTAGGAGAAGGCATACTGTCACAAGCATTAAAAGCTCTGCAGAGGACCCTACTGCGATATAAAAACAATTAATGATTCCATCAGTATCGTTTTACATTGGTCACAATGAGAATTTTAGTGTCAGTGCTACAAAAAGTAGCAAACTAAAACAAGGCAAAGAAAGAAAAACGTTAGCCTTAGCTAGAATAATATATTGAATATATAATATATTTGAATACTCAGGGATTATTATGCTTACATTATGAGAACATTCTTTCTTGACTCCTAATGCGTTTTTTCTAGTCACAAAATTCTAATCTGTCACTGATTGTCAGCCACTGTCTCCCTCTGTCTCGTTCTGCTCCGGTTTGGCCAGCAGAGGTCGCCCCTGCTCGCCAGCCCTTTTCCTAAATCAGTCACACCTGTCTCTTTGATGCAATCAGTGTATACATGTATATGTGGCTCTCCATTCAGTGTTCTCCAGTATCGACATTGTTCCCTGTGTATGTACAAACTCCCTGTAGGTTCATGTAAGAACCAACCCGCTGCTGTAGTCTCTCGGATAAAGTCCTCTTCAGAGTTTACCCAATGCCGAGGCAGCTATGGGGTTTCATTGTACCCCATAGTAGCAAAGATGCACCATGATTCATTAATGATGAACAAATATGAAATCAGTATTTAACATGTGTTACTCATGACTTGTTCCTTCAGTGGTTCCTTCAGTAGTTCACAGAGGTTTACAGAATTAGTAGATATAGTAATAAATATAGTTTCTGCCCAAGATAAAATATGGGACATGATTCATTCATGATGAATTAACATCAGTACACAGAGATCAGTACGTAGCTAAGACTTAGTCTGTGTTTAATTAATACATAAGATAAAGTACTGTATAATACGGTATTATTTGTGTCCTCTCAAGTAAAGTGTTACTGCAATAGCAATATGAATCACATAAGTGTTTGAACCGTTGAGTTTGTTAATGATGATTCTAGAGAAAAGCATCAGTCATTGGGTTGTTTCCCATCGTAGGAAAGCCGCTTACTCAAGACTCAACACCACTTTAACAGGCCTTTTCAGGTCCATTACTGGGGTTGTGGTTGATTTTACAAGAATAACATCACCGGTTTTACAGTTACTGTATGTCCTGTGTAATTACATCATTGGTTTTCTGCTTTTGTGATGCTGTACTGTCAAATTCAAAATCACTCGTGCTGCACGACTAGCAAATTTTAATGCGCTGCTTCAATGATTAACATGCACACCAGGGGTTTTGTGAAGGGGTTAGTTAGTTTAAAAAAAAATAATCATATGGTTTCAGTTTTTTGTAACCCCTCACGTTAGCATGTAAACTGGTCTTAGAACATCAATAGGTTGGAAACCTCAAGACTCTGAGCTACTACAACAAAAGCTTTTATAATAGCTTTATTCATGGAGGTTATTGTTATCTGTCACTGACGGACACTTATTTAAGTTCACCATATTTACACAATGACCACACAGCTTACCGTCTTTTACATTCGAATGAAATAAGGCCTCTGAACACTGCAAATACGAATGAACATTGAAAGAATTCAATTCTGGCCAAAATTAGACAACAGCCACAGTTTAGCTCCCTTTCTTATGCTCGTCTCACAGTAAAACTAAAGAGACTGAGAATATTCATGCGCCTTTTATGGAAGCACATCTTATCTGATGACTTGTAACGCTGACATTGCCCAACTAGACTTCTAGCTGTTCCAGATGTTGTGCTGAAATGTCTGCCTGAGACCATTCCCCATTCTTTCTGCAACACAGACCTCCTCTTTTCCAGTCACAATTATTAAAATCATTATTCCTCCAAGTACAAAATGCTTGCATATGTGATAAATCATTGCTTCATTACAAAGTACGCAAGATGTGCTGGAAATGACACTGAGTGGTAGGGTTAGAGGGGCATGGATACCTTAACTGATGGGGGGCCTGCAGTTAACAGGGGCCCTTGAGTATATAATATCATACAGAATGTTGGGGGGTGGGGGGTAAGTTGACATTTTGTCAGAGGGCCCAGAATTCCTAGGTGCCTTCTAATACTGGGAGTGAATCTGTAAATTACTTAAACCTAGGAATGTATTTATCTGTCTTTTTTTCTGTTTTTGGTTGCTATATTGTGCTATACTGGTACTGATAATGGATATGAACCCATCCATTCAAACGGCTCTACAGTAGCAGGACTGTAGGGGGTGCTGTTGAGTTGGTTGGTTTGTGGTTGGCTGCGATCACTGTAAATAACAAGTTCTCTGTCACCGCAGTGAAAATGGGTAATTTTCACATTAACTTTAATTTTTCCACCTGCGAGCTGAAATTGCGTTCGCCTTTTGTGTTCGAGCCCCTTCTGTAATTGCTTGGCACTGCGCTTTACGCTCACTGAATATCGCACTTCTGGTTATTGAATAGACTTGTACCTCTATTCAGGAATGCTCCTTTTATTTCTGTAAAGCACATCAAATGACCTCTCCGTACGACAATGCGCTATATAAATAAACTTGCCTTACCTTATTAGGCGCTTGATTTGTTAGAAGTTGTTTTGCAGCTCCTGCTTTCATGCTGCTCACCCTTGTACCTGGGCGTTCCCTGCGAGCTCGGTCTCGCTGCACTTACGCTTTGTTGACTCCTTGACAGCCTATATGTTTACATTCTGCCATTTGCCTCACTTGTACATTCGACCCTTTCACATCCTGAGAGTCAGGGGTGCAGTCCCCAGCCATCTCTCGCATTTATTTTTGGGCCCGTTGGTGAGCAAAGCAGGAATGCGAGTGAAAGGATCTGGGAGACAAAGATCACAGCGAGATCACTTTGACAGAGGCCGCCTCAAACACGCCTGGTGTCCTAATGATTAGCGCTATACTTTCGCGCATCATCTGCGACTTTTGCAAGATTTCCGAAAAATTCCCATTTCATTTGTTTTGCTGGCCCTGCAATATATCGAAACCGCGATGGGGATTGTTGCGATGCAGAAGGGCCGACCGTACATCGCTGTGAGCAGAATTGTCAGCTGGACATGTAACATGTATTTTATCTCCAGATTGTTTTACAAAATGGTAGAACGTTCATTGAAGAAAGTTTTCGTCTCACCTCAGGTCTGATAATGGTGTATCGTTAGCATATCATAAGATCTATAGATCTATGGCTCACTGACAATCTGGACGTCTTCCAAATCCAAGCCTTGTTTTTCAGTTCTCTCAGGTAGTTAGTTTAATAATGACTGATTCTGATTGGCCACAGAGGCTTCACATCAGGCTCACAGGTAAAGGAAGGCTGGAAATCCTGCAGTCCTTGGACCCCGAGGACCGTGATTTCAATATCCCCGCTTTAGAGGGTTGTTTTAGTGATTTGTTAAAACACAAAGCAAACACTGTCTTACCGTAAACCTCAAACAATCATTTCAATCAGTTGTTCCCTGTTGTTGTTTTTGGCTTGACTTACGAAAGTTAGATTGGGAAAACGGGCATGAGAGAAAAGCTTGACTTGTGGTTGCCTCTGACGTGATTCCTGCATCACGCAAGTATGAGAGCCAGGGAAGTATGAAGGTGACATGCAGATACAGGAAATGAGCAATGGAACGTGTCGGATGCCCTAGGATAATTTCCAGTAACAGGATAAGTGGCAGGTCAGTGTGTGTGTGTGTGTGTGTGTGGGGGGGGGGGGGGGCGTTTGAGATGCTTCATTAGTAACTAGAAATCCAGTGTGCAGTGTGCAGTCTGCTTACTCCAGTTGGCTCATGCTGTCGCAGGGGTGCAGCATTCCTTCTGCACTGCTTTACAGACGGAGTCTGTATTATGGAGAGAGAAGCATAGCCAGCAGTTCCTTCACTTTTTCACCTCCCTCTATTCATGATGGATGTAGCCGGGGGGACCCACCGGGGGGGGGGGGGCATGCTGTAACAGCGCACGCCGCTATTGGCTGCTGTCAGCACGGCGCCCACACCCCCGAGAGCGAGCCGACACAGGCCCTCTCGCTTCCTGCCCGCGTCGCTGGCAGCAGCATTTTCTAGTGATTTCTGTGGGAAGTCTTTTTCGTGGGGGGGGGGTGGGGTGAGTACTGTTCGGCTGACGTGGGGATGTCTATAGATTTGCTGCTTTCTCACCCTCAGCCCGTGTCCTCCCGCTGTGCGGGCTATGTCCTTCTGCTGTGCGGCCTGTGACCTCCCGCTGTGTGGCCCATGTCCTCCCGCTGTGTGGCCCATGTCCTCCCGCCCTGCGGCCTGTGTCCTTCTGCTGTGCGGCCCATGTCCTCCCGCCCTGCGGCCTGTGTCCTTCTGCTGTGCGGCCTATGACCTCCTGCTGTGCGGCCTGTGTCCTTCTGCTGTGCGGCCTGTGTCCTTCTGCTGTGCGGCCTGTGACCTCCCACTGTGCGGCCCGTGTCCTCCCGCCGTGCGGCCTGTGCTTTGTTTCCTCCGCCTTTCGACTGCTTCGTTCCATCCATCTTCCCTGACTGCTAATCAATGACACTGTCCCCGAGCAGGGTGTACGGCATAGGCTCCAGTCCACTGAAAAGCACACACTTACACATGCCGTTACACACTGGGGGCCATTTAGAGTCACAAGTCAAGTGAATTCCATGCCCTTTGATTGCCATATGTCAATATTAGATAACCTATATTGAGTTTACATCGTAAAATGACATCTAAGTAAACTTGAATCACAAACTTTAAAAAACACACAGGCTAGATAATTACATCCTCAATATCAGGTGATCTAATCTGCAGTTAAATATAACATTTGGCACAAATTTTTAGTCTGCTGTTAACCAGCTGTTAGCAACAGTTGCTTCCCTAATACGTGATATTGATAACACCGGCATGCTCATAATTTTGTCACTAGATACCAGATTATTCAAGGTCCTAAGTGATGTGAAAGACATCCCTATGTAGTAATATGTTACGATACGTAAGTTTATGCCATAAAATACATTTTGGGGGAAAATGTTTATTATACAATGGAGTAACAAACAAGTGAACAAAAAACAATGCAGTTACATAATAAAATAGGATATTGTAAATGAACATTCTTTTGTGCCCTATGATGGACTGACGTCTGGTCCAATGCGTCTCCCAGCCTTGTGCCCTGCGCTACTCAGCCCGGCACCCCACTAACCCTAACCACCAGAAACAGTCTGCAGATGGATGGAATATTCTTTTACTGGAGAAACTTGAATAATAATAATACTCCCACTACTGCCATTTCTTGGGGGCAGCGTGTGGCTGCCTGTAATCGCAAGGTTGCTGGTTCAAACCCAGCCTCAGCGCGTCTGTGGGTCCTTGAGCGAGGCCCTTGACCCCCAGCTCCCTGGGCGCCGCTACGGGTGGCTGCCCTTCGCAGACAGTTGAGTGAGGCGTAAAAGGAGTATTCCCATGAGGGACAATAACGGATTTATTATTATTATTATTAATTATATCTGAACTACAGATTATAAGTAGGAATACCATTTGGGTATTATTATTAAGTAAGACAAGTAATGTAAGAAAATGATTACACGTTATACAGTGTACAGTGTTATGCAGAAATTAATATGTTATTATTTTATTTTAATAAAATTTAATTAACACATATGCACATATAGATACTGTAGTGAAAAAGAAAGTTCACCCCTTAAGAACTATGCTTTTACATGTTAAGATATACCTGATCCTCATCTACTCAGTGGTTGCCGACGTAAGTGTTAAAAAGTACAGGCATAAATCTCAAGCATGTGGAGCCTGGATAAAACAGCCAGACCTTAATCTTCGTCTATTACTGGGCTCTTCCATAATCCTCTATTCTATAAAGAGAACACCAGCTTGCTGCAGTTAATTACCATATACTTGCATACTATAGAGTTGGCCTTTTGTTAATTGTCAGTGCATTATTCTTATCCTTTAGCAAATTGCAATCCATCCATCCATCCATCCATCCATCCATCCATCCATCCATCCATC
>JAABNY020000040.1:7067003-7096719 GCA_015164015.2 Brevimyrus niger | reverse complement strand
GTATCTAACATTGACTTCCAAATCCGAAGACATCACTTTGGATCTTTCTTACATGGAAGTAGAAAAATTCAAATGAAGAACCTGATGTGGTCTTCCCTGGAAAGATAATTCACTTTAGGGTCATTTGGATCCTTAGGACAAAATGTTGGAAGTATTTGGATCGCCCCCATGGGGACGATTTTGTGTACATTATCTTCTCATATTCTGGTTCCAGTAAATGCACAAAAAAGAGGACGTTTTCTCGTCGGAGTGTGGGGTTGGCCAATATTCTATACCCCTCTAACAGTTGTGGCTCAGGACCCCCATGGGCCCAACAGTGAAAGGATTAATCTCTCAGCTATGGGATTTGACTCCACAATCTCTGCAGATCCCTAAAATACAGAGTTACACATAGATCTAGAAAATTAATATGAAATAATATATGACACTAAAAGATGGGCTGATTAAGCGACAATATTGACATGATCCAATCCACAGCCATCAGTCCTCCTATAGCCTTTTTATCTATTATTTGCCAATTATAAGTTCCCTAGATTGTGTGCAAATTAACCCATTTCAGAAATCCTGAACTAAACCACACAGACAGTGGTGACTTTGGGAATGAGCAGTATGAGTAGTTGTTCATCTTGCCATTGTAACCTACTGTACATGATGTTTGGGTGATTTTTGCTCTGAGAGCTGCTGTCCTGAGTGGAATAATATCTCTGTCTATATATATATATATATATATATATATATATATATTAAATTTTCAATTCAATTCAATTCAGAAAGGGTAACTCTGCTTTTTCAGTACACTGCCCATTCATACCAACTGGACCATGACCTATTCTGAATAAAGTTTACACTTTGAAGTCCAGTCCACAAGAGCAGGTTAAGAAAGTAAAAGTTTTGCAGATGACACTTCGTGGCAAACTTTCAGTGTCCGTAAAGAATAGGGAGTCGAAGGTTTTGAGGGTCGTACGTCTTGTGAAGCGTGGCTCGGGTGCGAGCTGGGCTTCTTCCAGCAGCGTGGAGAAAAGCCCTGTCTTCATGGTGTGTGATCAGATAGCAGAGATGAAATGCACAAAAAAAAATGAATGGTTGAAAATGTGTCCCAGCATGATATTGTCTTGCAGCCAAAAACTGCTATTGTTGAATGTTCTCCGCTTGATTGTGGGATTGTGGACAGTGGTGGTTTAAAGTTCAATATGACAATGTGACCAGCTCTAACCCAGCCTCAGCTTGTCTGCGGGTCCTTGAGCAAGGCCTTTCATCCCCAGCTCCCTGGGCGCCCCAACAGGAGGCTGCCCTTTGCGGCCAGGTTACTCTACAAAGAGCAAGTTGAGGGAGGTGTAAAGACAATTTCCCCATGGGGATCAGTAAAGTATTGATTATTATTATGTCAAGCCATTTGTAAGGCAGCAATGTCCTTTTTAAGGTATGGTGACCAAACCTGCAGACAATATTCTAGGTGGGGTCTTACCAAGGAATTGTGTAATTTTAGCATCACCCCCCTTGACTTAAACTCCACACACCTTGGGATGTAACCCAACATCCTATTGGCCAAGGGAGAGAGTGGGACATGGAACATGCACACCGAGGTCTTTCTCATAATCAGCTACCTTTATTTCAGTGGAGCCCATAAAATACCAGTACTTTACATGTCCGCTCCCTGCATGGATTACCTTACATTTGTGTACATTAAGTTTCATCTTCCAGGTATCAACCCGGTCACTAATTAAATCGAGATCCCGCTGTAGCGTCTGTGCCGCTGGTTCAGTATCTCTGACATCCACCCACCAGTGTCATCTGCAAATTTAACCAGTTTACTATATATCCTGTTGTCAATATTGTTAATGTAAATTAGACTCGAGTTCTCATCCTCGAGGTGGTTTGGCTTGTGAAGGGTGTGACGACACGCCGTGTTAATGCACGTTACCCTTTCCTGTCTGTTAACCAGTTTTCAATCCAAGCTGCAATAGTTCCTAAAATCCCTGCTGCTTTGATCTTAAGCAGGAGTCGTTTGTGAGGGACAACATCAAAGGCCTTCTGGAAATCTAAGTAGATTACATCGTAGGCCTTTTTGTGATCAATTTCTTTTGTAGCTTCCTCAAAGACCTCCAGTAGACTAGTTAAACAGCATCTACCTCTCCTCAGTCCGTGTTGGCTGTGCCTCAGAATGTTGTATGAATCCAATTTTTGTTTGGTTTATAACTTCCATTACTTCCTCAGTTATGCAAGTTAGACTGATTGGTGTATAGTTTGCAGGATTATATAAATTGCAAATGGACTGCATTTATATAGTGGTTTACAATACATGCCTCACACTCACACACCGGTGGCGGAGGCTGCCATGCAAGGTGCCAACCAGCTCGCCGGGAGCGATTTGGGGTTCAGTGTCTTGCTCAAGGGACACTTCGATGGGGTCAGGAGGACCCGGGGCTCAAACCTGCAACCCTCCGGTTGCCGAACAGCAGCACTACCGCCTGCACCACCATCAATCCTAAATGTGAGCATTGGTGTTGTATTAGCGTGCTTCCAATCAGAAGGTACAGTACCACACCAGCAGATAAGGATTTCTTAAATAGTGAGGTTAAAGGTTGGCTAATAATATCCCTCTTTTAAACCTATAAGTTAGATGCCATCAGGGCCCTGTGATTTATATATTTTGAGTTTAGCTAGGCTTTGTAGCATATTAGCTTCAGTTATACATATATTAGTCATAGGTAGTGCTAGATACGTAATATGAATCTATATATTACTCGTGTCCTCTACAGTGAATACCCATGAAAAACAATCATTAAACTCACTAACTATATCAATTTCATTTTCAATGATAAGACCCTTACTATCCTGCAGTTTAGTGATTTCAGCTTTTAGAGCTCTTTTGGAGTTAAAATATTGGAAGAAACTTTTAGCCTCCAATGCAGTCTTCCTTTCGACATTGCTCTTAGCGAGTCCAATATTATTTTTTAACTCAACCTGTAGACCTAGATATTCATGTTTTTTTTTTCCCCAAAAACCATTAGCTATTTTCCATTTGTAGAACAAAGCCTTTTTAAACTGGTTCAGAAGATAAAAAAAATCAAGCAACTGAACTGAAATCTATTATTAATAAACCATACAAAAACATGCACCAATCATACTTAAAAACAATACTGTGAGGTCGGGGAGCTCATTTGCATCTCCCAGCATGCCCTGCTAGACTTGAACATAGCCGTTGTCCGTGTGTGAATTGTGCTCTGAAAGTCCTACATTGTGCTCACCTGTACGGTCTGTAATCCTTGTCCTATCTTTGCCTGTCTCAGATCACCTTGTAGATACCTACCGTGTCTGTGACCTACTATTTGTAATGTAAGTATCCCTCTGTTACCCCTATTGTGCAGTCTGAGTATGTATGGCCATTCAGTGGTTATGCTGGATCCTTATAAAGTCTAAACAGAAGAGCGTTTATACAGACTAATCCCTCGGAGTACTTCTCTGCGGTGGCTGGGCTTGTAAAACATCATGATACACAGATGCTTGTGTTCAGTGGGTTTCCAGTTCTCCCATCTGACTGCTGCAATCCATTTACTGTATCTATTTGGATCCACTGGAAATCTATGAAATGTTAAAAGTAGGTTTATTACCTCTCTGACATCTCAGGCATATTTAGCAAAAATAAAACTAAATACACTACTGCTGCTTTCCAGCATCGTAAGCCGTTACTTTTGGAAAGATTGCGAGTTTGTATGATGGTACATCTATCGATCTATGCTACCCTATCGAAAAATGCTACCACCATTTTTATGGGCTGAAACTATAAACAGTTGACAAATTCAAAAATAAATACTAATGTAATACTAATGTGGAAAGCAATAGTCTAAAATCTTATCATATTGTATTGCTCGTGTTGAAACTTTAGGTAGAGCATCTCGATAGAGTGAAACACTTTGGCTGATTGTCCAACCTTTGTGAACTATATGGTTCAAATTGACCACTCACAAGATCGCTCAAAAACATGTACAGTTGCATTTAAAGCATCAGAACTGTGATGATTCCCATTACAATGTAATGAATCCATCTTTGGATTTTTTTTTTGATCGAAAAACATAAACCAAGCAACACTTTTCAGATACCTTTCATTTCCATGGATAGACACACACATATATACCACTACACACATTAAACACAATCCCCATCCCCTAATGTTCAATTATGAATATATAACGTAAAAACAGCTGAAGGAAAAAATGGAAAAAAAGCATAGAAAAAACAAAAATTAAAAGACTAAACAGACTTAAAATTAATAGAAAAAAGGTTCTTTATTATTTGCATGCAATTTTGTTATTTTCATTTGGTACTGAGAAAAAACAGGGTTGGGATATGGTTTTGTGTAGTTGTCTTGGAGACTTGCCAGGACTAAATTTTTTTTGTTCGTAATCTCGGGACAAGCATCAGGAGGCATTTGGAAATCTTACAAACTGATTTCCACGGAAAAGCATGGGTGCTGGGAAAAAGTCTCGCCGGAGAGTATAAAAGACGCGAGATGCGGGCTTCATTTCAATCTGAAACTCAGCCATGGAGTTCACTGTCAGACTCTGCTGCCTTCTCCCTGCATGTCTGGCCTGCGTGCTACTTCACTGTAAGACTGCAGACCTTCTGATTCTACGCTGACATTTTACAGACGTAGTGTTTCAGAATTTTGCAGCAAACATCTGCTTACTGCTTTTATTGATTCTTAAAAAATATTTTGCACAAAACTAATAACATTTTGTATGCATTGTTCATATATTTTTTATTGAGTAAAATGAAGTTGAGTGAAATTGTTTTGCATGTGAAAAAAGATGATTACTGTATAATACTGTAATTTATATACTTTTATTCTGTCATTGCAGGTCATCTTGGGGAAAGTGTGTATATTCCACCTAAAAGATGTGCGTGTCCAGAGGCAAACAATTTCATTCGGGAACCCATAGAGACATTTTTCATTAATGAAATGAATGAATACTGCAAAAAGGACGAGATAATGTAAGTGTATTACTATGCCTTTTAATGTACAACAGGTTTTTAGTTTTAGTAAAAAGTAAAACAGTACAACTGAGGCTGGTTTATCATGGATTTATTTCCAATTAATGTAGAAGAAGGTTGTTTTTTGTGTTTATTAATTTTCCGATCAATCAATAGACCAGAGGTGGACATTTCAGATCCAGAAAGTAAAAATCCAAACCAGGATTTTGTTTCAACCAACCAGTTGTTATCTTTATGAATCTTCATACTCAGCAGGTTGGTTGAAACGAAATCCTGGTTTGGATTTTTACTTTCTGGACCTGAAATGTCCACCTCTGCAACAGACACAAAGTATGCACAAAGTAATATTCAGGTTTTCAGTCCATGCACAGATTTCACTGATACCGACAGATTTGTGTAGATGCCTCTGTCTTAAGAAAGACTGTTTAAACTAAAGAGTCAGCTTTGCTGTGATGTGACAGGACTGTAATTCAACATCAAGTGAAATGTGTGGAACATGCTATGTTGATACCGGGACACTATTTTTCATTGTTTGTCATTCTACTGGTCACAGCGTAACATTGAAAAGGAACAACCAGGAAGTGTGTTTAAATCCAGAGAAACTACAAGGTAAACGTCTGATCAACTGCTGGAAGCGGTAAGTGATCAACTCACTGTGAGCATTAAACTCAAAATCCTTCAATTACTTGCAGCTGAAGTACATGTAATTATGTATTAACATATTTCTCTTACATCCAGGAACAACAAAGATGACAGCCAGAATAAGATGTGCGTCATACAACGAAGAAAGGAACTCCCTGCATACTCTGCGGAATAATCTGCTCCAGCCTTTTTAGAAGTAATTTAAATCAATGCAATATTTATTTTTAATATTGCGTTTTTTTTGAAGCACCTTTAGAACAGTTATGATCACTTAATATATTGCTGTGTGAGATTGTTTATATGAAATGGGTTCTTCATTAGTGTAGCATTCTTTTGTAAAATTTCCTATTAACTGATTTAGTAATACACTGTATTTCTGCCGATATATGCACTTTTCACTTGAGATGTTTATAAAAGCAATGTTACCCAAAATGTGAAGAGAAAAAGAACACAATAAAAAAACGAAGTATCAAAAATCATGAAACGTTGTCCTTTTTTCGAAGCTCTGTGGGGATGAAGCTGCCCGACTCTTGCATCTCACCCCTGAAGCGGTTTGTCGTGTGCCGATGCACTGCGATCAGCTTGCACCCCCCACCTCTCTATCTTTAGCGGAAGCTTATCTGCAAAGTTCTGTACAAGAGAGAAAGAGCAGAACCAGCCTTTCTATGGAGCCAGTGGGGTTAAGACCCCAACAGTGATATCACTCAGCCAGGCGTGGGATTCGAACCAATGATATTCCTAATTGACAGCCACACACAGCCCCCTAACATTTGTTTTCTGTATCAGTTCCCCTGGGGTACCTTCTGGCGGCTCCAATGGACACCGGAAAGCCGGTGCTGTGCCGCCCTTTGAGGCTAACAAACCGTGAAGCAGATGTGGATAAGGAACATTATGCCCACAGCACTTTAAATCTTGTGACGTGACAGGATGTAGTGGATCGACTGTAGTCTTTCAGTGTGGCACAATGATCACTATAGCTGTGTTTGCACAAGACCTTTGGGACCTCATGCAAAATGCCAAAATGTTGCAAAAGGTTACTTGGTTTCATAAAATGCTGCCGTGAGTTACATACAATCACAATATTTATAATATTTGAAATCGAATCATGCTTTTTAAAAAATGCTATTGTTTATTTTTCATTGATTTAGTACAAATATTTACTATTACTGGCTGGTTAACTGGAATGTAATACAATACTGTATAAGGTAAATATTATAACTACTTCATTCTGTGCAAAAATATCAGAATTGATTGGTAAATGGTGCCATCTAATGGCACAAGTTAAAAGTTTCGTAATTTTCACTTACATTCAATTTTTCAGTAACAACCAAAATTATGACTTGAAGTGTCAGAATTACTTGATTGCATTATTAAAATTTGTTCATCCAATAACTTCCACAAAACATGATATTTTGAGCTTAATGGAGACACCTTCATTCCAGATGCTAGCCAGAAGTACACCTGAACCATACCTACGAACGATGAACCATGTCCGTTCCCAGCTGTACATTTTATGAGACGTGAAAAGGATCCAGTTGGATGAACATTTCTGTGGAACTGAGCAGGTGACGTCCACCTGGTTTGACACTTTGTGCGTCACATTCTGCTTTTTCACTGAAACAATTCTAAATATTTATAGGCAGAAGAAACATCACTTTACATGAAATGTTGCATATGGGATGTAAAACCAGTCTGTTAACTTTTAAACACACAGACCATTTAACTGAGAGATTGACACTAAAACATCTGAGTATCTGATTCTGTATGTAATTTCCACTACAAGTGACTTCACGTGTCCTTTTGGGAAATAATTCTTTTCAAAGTTTAAGGCAGTTACACCAGAGTTTAATGATGTATATAGTCGTAAAACCAGTGTTCTAGTGTGTTTCAGAATACTGGAAATTTATAAATATTATGTCTGAATTTCTAGGTTGCGAGTGGAAGATATATATATATATATACACACACACACACACACACACAAACATGGAACTCTTAAATAATTAAATCAATTGAAACTTCCTCTCTAAAAGATTAACTCAATAGCAGGAAAAATCATTTTGTGCTGTGAAATTGATTCAATGCTACTAAATTCACAAATGCCCCCCGGAAACGGACCATGAGGTTATTTTAAAAGCATCTGGTAGAGGGAGCTGTTGGCCTAATGGATTGGGCATGAAATAAAGAAACTGCTAAGCCTTTAAAATGCATCAGACAACCTAGGAAAGCATAGATTCTACATAATTTACAAGTAAAGACAGTCATTAGGTAAGAGGCGATTGGACTGCTGCCATAATATTTAATCTGTTTGGCATTTTGCAATGTTTGGCCATCTACTCAAAGGCTGCACAGTGCTCGGGATTACAAAGGTCTGTGATCATTTAGCTAAGGCAGAAGTTCATCACAGTAGATGGAGATAACATTCACATTTCTGCAAAATTTATATTTAGGGTGTTGCGTATTTCATCACTTTTTCTGTTAAATGTTGTTATTTAAAAGTAAATAAACCAAAACATATATAAAAACACCATGAGCAAACATCTAAATATAAATGAAAAATTAAATATGAATTATGCAGTATACAGTATATAACAATATATTGAGTTCAAGTACTGATGACTGTCCTTTTTCTTACAGTTACCTATGACAATTGCCACCTGGTGGACAATTAGTGCAATTAGAATTTCAACCTTAAAAATATAGTAAGAAAACATTCAGACTTTCCCTTTGATGTGGTTTGAACAAGGCCTATAGGTGACATAGGTAGTTGCCTTGGGGAGCGAACTTCGGGGGGGCAACTTACCAGCAAATTTCTCTCTGCCTCAAACAGGGGAACCAGGTGTGATGCCTGCCTATGACATCACAGTGGCTAGGCACAGCCAATCACAGTCTGAATAAATAAAAATAAACACATAATTTTATTTGTGTTCCATTTCTGATATGCCTATGACATCACAGTGGTGATGCCTGCCTATGACATCACATTGGCTAGGAACAGCTCTGGGTTTAAATACTAAATGCAGTTATACTGCAGTATAATTTTTTCCTTGATGGTTGTAACACACCTTACCAAACTCAGAAAACAAAACATACAAACTAATCCCGCTACAGGGATTTTCATCTGTTCTTTTCATCTGACTACTGAAAACATAGTGTTAAGACTAGATGACCAATCACAGTCTGAATAAATAAAAATAAACACATAATTTTATTTGTGTTCCATTTCTGAATGCATGGCATGTGTCACTGTGGTCTTTAGTATGCTCCTTGTATCCAGTGATGCATGTGTGCTTCATCCTGGAAGGCAGCTTCATCCTGTAAGGCAGCTTCATCCTGAAAGGCAGCTTCATCCTGGAAGGCAGCTTCATCCTGGAAGGCAGCTTCATCCTGGAAGGCAGCTTCATCCTGAAAGGCAGCTTCATCCTGGAAGGCAGCTTCATCCTGGAAGGCCACTTTGACTTCACAGCATCAGCAGGGTTCTGGGTACTTGGGGGAAAAATTACTGGGCACAGGTCCTGTGTGAATGGGGGTAAAGATGCATATAATTTGTCGACGGGAGATTTCAAATGCTGAAAAATCTGCTCTGTTTCCCCACAAGTGACCCTGAGAAGGCACATTAGTAAAGATATATGGCCTGTTCTCCGGAGCACACAGCCTGCTTTTCATTGATGTGAACTAAAAATCCTATTCGCTTTCTACTGACCATGATCATGACCCAGTCTAAGACTAATGAAGGGTTTTTTTTTTTAAGTAGTCTGAACAATCGCAACGGACATAGAAACTGAAAGTCAGTCATTATGATTTTGAATATATTTACCCACAAAAGAAATTATATATAAGACAAGCGACCATCAGAAAGATAGAAAAGCAACAACAAAACACAACAATCCAGCCTGATAGGGGTGTGGGGTTCCATTGATAGCCCATTGATAGCCCTACAATTATGGAAAATATATTCAAATGTGATTGACTGGGAAATGCGTTGAAAGTTGCGCTCTTACCCATAGATTCCAATAAACAAAAGGATTATGCAGAAAGCTTGGGCATGAAATTCTGCATAATCGTTACTTGTTGAAAGTCGTCTTTATATTATATATAGGTTTATTAATTCTCACCATCCTCCTGTCATCTACAATGCTATTTCTGGTAAATTCTACATTCATATTCTTGTGAAAATCCTTGACACTGGTATTATCCCTCTGGGAAATTACTGTAAGAATTCTCTGTTCCTTGTGTTATTGATTCATCCTACGAAACTACTTGTCATGTGTTTGGCTTGACCTTTGGGAGATAACTTTGGCCACAAGAAAGGCTTTGCTTTCTACTGTAAACTTTTTTCCCCGAGGCTGCAAATTGTGATAAAGGTATCAAACAGCATATAAAACATGGCACTAAACATACAATATCCTTCCATTTACCCCATTAAATCTGATCTCTTTGCTAGATAACGTACAGCAGATGTAGGTTGATCTGTTCTAGTTTATTCTGTGCAACACAGCATCTACAGTATCAGAGGTTAACAGACGAAATACTGTAAGCAGCATTCAGAAGTACACAGGAAGTACTTATAAAGAGAGGTTTTTCTTCCCACGCATCATTATGTCTTAACCATGAAATGTTTCGCTTGAATTTTTTTTTTACAGAAACATAGGTAGGACTTAGCCTTTCACATTGCTAGAAGGCCATATCAGAGGTGAACAGACAAATAAGCAGCATTCAGAATTACACAGGAAGTACTCATAGACAGTTTTTCATTTTTTTCCCCACGGGTCATTATGTCTTAACCATGAAAAAAATCGCTTGGTTTTTTCTTCACAGCGACATGGGTAGGCTTTGCGTTCCCACATGGCTGGGAGGTCATGAGACACTTCATGTTTGAAACACATCTGCCCCTAACAGGAGGCAGCAGGTGACAAAAGCGGCAGAGGAAGGGATCTGAAGCTCTCAGAAGTATTTGTAAGAACTTCTATTACGTGATGGATGGTGGTGTTGATGCATAGGCATCTGAGAACAAACGACCCGCAGAGCAGAAGAGCATCGGCCCTCAATGGCTGTACGTGTGCCAATCAGTCCGCAGGTGTTGTGCTCCTCCGCTGAAGATATGACCTTATCTAAACCTTGGGTTCCATGGTAACGCACCCTGGATTGGGTTGTGAGCCCATGTGAATTGGTGTTGCCAAGGACATGCTTATGAATTGCAGGCATACCTGTTATTGGTCAGGGAGTTCTAGTTGATTGGGAGATGCTGACATTTTTTTTTTGTGAAAAAGGTTCTGCTCCTTTGAAAAGCATTAAGTGTATTTTACAGTATGAAAAAGAAGGTTCTGCACTGGAGTCCAGCATATGAGCCTGAGAAAAAAGTAAAAATAAACTGTTAAAGATAAGCCAAGTAGTGCAGCCTTGTGTAGTTGCCACATTTACGTGTGATACTACTACAAATGATCATGATACGTAAAGACAACGAAACGTGCCTCAAAAGGAATATGTTGATGCTGTGTGAATAAGCGGGCGACGGATGATGGGTGAATCAATGGATGAATGAACTGCCAAAACAAATATTTTCCAAACAAAACAAAACAAAAGAAAAGCAAACAGGTTTCAAATAACACACACAAGAAAATAAGAATAACAAATACGTCAAACTCACAAGGTGGAACGATGGCCTGCGTTTGCCCCCTAGGTGTGAAAAAAATGACAAATGTAGAGAACCAGCAGAACAGAGACAAGAAAAACATACTTAAAAGGAATCTAACCATATTATAATGCACCTGTTTCACAGGCCAAGATCTAGAGCGAAGACAGGACTAGAAATTCAAATTTGCAAGATGGAACACACACAGCGTTCGGACATGGACAGCACTGGCATTGTAAAGCAGAGCACTGAGAAGCAGGCATGCATAGAACACCTGAAAATGTACAAGACTGGTGTTACGGAGATCTGAAGAGTAGGCTGATGGAAAGGCAAACAAAATTAGCATAGCTGCCAAGGGAAGAACAGAGGAGCAGCTGAAATACTGTTTCATTACATCCATAGGATTCTTTGGATAGATTCACAACCTGTAGCTAATCACTGGATCGGGCACTGTAACCAACGGGGCTGGTGTTCAGCGAAGCTGTGAAGCAGAGATGTTTCATCCTTCCTACTGCTTATGGGTAGCTCATCTACAGAGCAGTTATGAAGGTCAAAAAAAAAAAAAAGTCAACATAGTACATACTTTCTTTAATGAGTTCATATGTTACATACATATAGGATCATAAACGAAAAAAGCCATGCAATAACACTTTATTCCCTGCGTTTTTATGAAATCATCGCCCGGTAATGTGAGAGAGAGAAGTAAATTTAGAAGTCGCTTATCTGTGAGAGGATAAGGACAGGGATTGTTTGTCCAAGTTCATCTGAGCCCCGGCGACAGATGCTGACGTGCATTATTGACAAGGGGCTCATTTTTGCAGGAGATCAGAATCCATCAGCAGCGCCGGAACAAGGCTGACATGCTTATGCAACGCCGGCGGAGGTAGAAGCACTGCGGTACCTGCCATGGTATTTTGTCTTTTTTTTTTTATCCAATCTCATTGTGGCTGCTTCCCAGGCAGCACGATCACTACTGCATGATGGCTGGACGGCCCCTTTCAGGGAATAATTGCTTGTTCTTCGAGACAAAATGATTCCCATTTGCGATAGCTACCTTTACAGTGAGATGGGGGTGACAAATAATCATTTTCGCTCCGCAATGCACCAGCTGACAACTTACCCTCAAAGTATTATAGCCCAGCGCTCATAATCAGGTTCTGCTTCGGAAATTCCCCCGTACACTGTCAACAAACCTTCTATACAGTGACACTAATACTTTCAACCATCCTGCCCCTTCGTCCTCTTGAGTCGCACACATAAGAAGTTTTCTATTATAAATTTCATTACCAGTATCGATTGAAATACTTTTATTAGGCGACCATGTCTGGTGATGAAATAAAAAAAATATTGTTTCTTTGTTAAAAATAAAATAAATTATTCCACTGCCATAGTACTTGGCAATATTATGCACCACAATAACCGTTAAAATGTGTAGCGATTATCTGATGTCTGCTAAAAGCCTATTTTTTTTTTTACTATTTATTTTCTTTTAAACGGGTTTATAGCTCACAATTTAACTAGATTATCTACTCAAGCATAATGTCCTCTTAAAAATAAGAGACTGCAGAAGTAGTATTTTTTTTTTTTACCGGCATAACACATGAAGAAAACATTTGAATAGAGCATAATGCATTTTAGCGTACCGTAGCTGGTACTGTTGTTTCTATACATACACCCAGAGCTGTTATCAGCACTTGAGCGGCCCCCTGCTCTGCATTTCTTGTACAGCCCACAGTGAATTGGTGACCATAAATGTGTACTTGGTTGGCATCCCATGCGGGGTCTGTTTGCTGGGGATTTTTCCTAAGACATATACACTCGATCTGAAATATATACGCAGTGATGCAAGCGCTTAACGCACCATGTGCAACAAAGAAGAGCCAGACTTCAGTCGCACACAGAAAAACTAGTTCTGTGTAGTTTGGGGAAAAAAAAACACAGCAGCTGCACACAATAACACTTCCAAAAATGATCAACAGGAGAGCGGTTTCGGTCGCATAAACACAAACAGCCCATACCGCTTTTCGCTTTGTTCATTTTAGAAAGTTTGTTTGTGCAAATTTTATGTGCCACCTGTGGGTCTGATTTGGGGATCCCCACATCCCATATTGTCAATCAGAACCCGGCACCTTATAAATAAACCATGATCAAAGGCACCAGATGCTCTGTCCTATTGTTTTGCTTGCCTATTAAAATCCCAATTCCCCACATAAGGATAACTAATCATTTTAAGTGTATGAAAAAGATACAAGCAAAAAAGTTGTGCATCTCTGACAATTTCAATTGCCACTGCTGCCCATTACCCACCTGCCACAGATTGATTGTCTGGAGATGATTGAAACAGCTAAACCTGAGATCTATGCAAAGAGCGAAGGAACATGCCAGAGTATACGCAGCCTTCCGAACAAGCGCGTTGGTGTGATTTTAATATCTGCATGGACCAAATCAGCGCCATGCTCTCTGCCCCTCTTAAACACACAGTGACCCCATGTTATTGGTAGAGATCTATCCCTACCATCCATAACCAAATCTATGCCCTTGCTTCTAAACACCTTTAGGTCTGTTCTACTTAAGGGTGATGCCCTTTGGCCTCCGGAAGTCCCCATTCACTTCCTAGCAGTTTATGGAAAAGAGATAAGATTCCTGAGCACCAACTAGGTAAGGGGATCATCCTGCCATAAGTAGGTAAGGTGGAGGCTATTAAAAATATCCCTAAGGCACAGACAGAGACCCAAGTTAAGTAATTTCTTAGGATGGTGGGATGGTACGGGTTATTCATCCCACGGCCACCATTTCTGCACCACTGACCAATCTAACTTCCACAACATTGGGCGACTAGCTGAAATGGATAAATGGGTGTTGCTATACATTCCAAACCCTGAAGGTGCATGTGTATGGTGCCCAGATTCTGCGAATTCTGATTTCAACAAGTGGTTCCTAGTAGAAGTGAATTACTCTGGATTTGGACTTGGGGCTGTGCTGGCTCGGGGGGTAGGGGCACAGGGACTTGAACTGCAAGCCCTGGTCCCATGAGCTTTTCCCATGAGATATCATTTGTGAAAAAGTGTTTAGCTTTCAAATGGATATTGGACAGGCTGTGCTTCTGCCTCTTGGCTTGTGAGTTTGATCTCCACTCAGAACACAGAAGATTAGCCTGAATCTGAACGTAATGAAGGGATGGAATTCCAGGGTCACTGGGGGGGTACATGAAGTTACAGCCTATTAAGTTCTGGGTGTTTTATAAAGTGGGCAAACAGAATGTCGTGGCAGACTACCTGTCATGGCTTCCAAGCGTAGACAGTTGGATAGGAGGGTGTCAATTTGATGGAGAGCAGTGTCATTGACTATAGACAGCAGCGGATGAGCTAAGGATCACTTCCAGTAAGCAACAGTGAGCAGTCCTGTGTTGTGGCTGCACATGTGCATCTAGTCAGCTTTATTGACCAACATTTCAGTCTCCTCACAAATATACGCACAGGGCGGTAATTTCGGGTTTTGAGTTGCAGAAGCTATTTTGCATTTTGCTGCCTTCTGTTTAAGTCTCTTCTCGGTTGAGGATACAGCGCCCAAGCAATGCACTTGAGGACAGTCTGTTTAGCACCTGATTGTAGGGGTGCTGGTACAGCATACGCAGCTTCGTGGGAGATTCTATCGGACGTTTGATTTTCGCCGCAGTGAACATCACTCCCAGCAGTGTTGCTACAATGGCCCTGAACATCGCTTGTTTTGATGAGAAGAAAACGACAAAGCATATGTTCTAAGGATTTTTTTTTTAATTTAAAGTCTATTATAGTCTTATTTTAGGAGTACAGGTGTAGACTATAAAGGGATCAGCTTTATCTAAGCTGTGCGCATATTAATCAGAACTAGATTACATCCATTATCACCAACCTCAAACTTAACAACTTTGGAGAAAAAAAAAAGTTTGCGGAATTTGCACAGATATCTGGTCCTCTGCGTGGTATTTAATTATGTGAAGAATGTGTGCACTTCGCACAACCTTGGAAATGCCAGACGTATTGTCTATTAAAAGCAGACGCACAGCTGAGAAAGCTGTTTATAGCAAAATTACCTGCTGAAGATAAAGAGCTGAAATCTCTAAAATAGAATTTTGGCTGAAATTAAATAGAAGCCACCGGTGAGTCACACATAGAACATGACTGATGTTACTAAGTAAACCCAGCGACAGATCCCGCCAGCTTATCATTTAGACAACTCAAAGCAGTTTTCAGGCCAGGCCAATATTCATTCATACTGTTTCTGGTTGTCCTACGGTGCTTTGAATCAAACAACTGTGTGTGGCTCAGTAAGTTAGGATGCTATTCCCATGATTGGGAGATTGGTGGTTCAAATCCCGCGGTAGGTAGAGTGATTTCCCTATTGTGCACTTGAGTAAGGCCTTTAACTCCCAATTGCTCCAGGGACAGGCTGATCCTGCTTTCTCAATTGTATGTCACTGTGGATAAACGTAGCAGCTGAATGTAAACTACTTTACAAGACCAATTAAAATCTGTGACAACATTACAACATACAAAAAAAAAGGTATCACCATTGTATAATGCTTACCAGTATGTGCTTCAAAGAAAAAAAAATATTAGGAGAACCACAGTGGGCCTCCAGGTACTCCACGTCAGAACCACAGTGGGCCTCCAGGTACTCCACGTCAGAACCACAGTGGGCCTCCAGGTACTCCACGTCAGAACCACAGGATCTATCTAAGGCCGGGCAGCTTATTTAGGCTTGGAGGCCTCAGGTGATATACTGTGTCTACTGGGACAATAAGAAAAGGAAAAGAATGCGAGAGCAGGTTTGAATGCAAAGGTGGATTTATGTGCACATTGAGGAAATGCTAAGCTACAAAAGTGGTTCTTAAGTCTATGCCACATTATGTATTCTTTGGTTTTGCATACTGTTACGTTGTTCCCTTAGGAATGATTTCAGTAAAGTGTGCATCTTACTGCTGGATGGACATTAGTCGGGGCCTGACCATTCGGTACATTTTAAACAAGAAGATTAAACACCTTGCATTGCATAGAGGGGGCAAGGTTCTTTAGGTCTTTAAGTTTCGTTAGGTGGCTTCCTGGGATGCTTTTCCAACCATTGGGTTTAGGTCAGGTGGCCTGGTCATGTGATGCAACATTGTCACTCTCCTCTGCAGGCGAGTTGCCGTGGTTTTGACTGCTACTGTAGAACAGAAAATTTGGACCTCCTGAAAGTTACATGTTGAAACAATCCACTCTTCTTACAGTATATGAATGAATGTATAGTTATCCCCCAACTCAACAGTAAGAAGTCACAGCAAAGGCAACTTTAATTAGTTTTGCATGACGCAGAAGGGTGGCAGGTTTTGATAAAGCTGGTGAAATAGAGCTACTATATAGTAGAGTGATTCATATTCCCTTCGGGGTTAATGGCTGGTCTGATAAGAACAGCAATAGCTCTAAAATGGAAGATCGCTTTTACCTTTACTTTTGACCACAAGTTTAAAGCAATGGGTGAAGTGAGTAATGAGTAATGCTTCATTTTAAGCGAATCCAAACCATAAACAGCTCTTGATTGCCTCTGTGTAAATATTCAAGGTCACTGATGCAAATTCTGGGAGTGTTGACAAGTGTTGCGTTTGTTTAAGTTTTGCATTAATTATTTTCTAATCATTTCTGTGCTAACAGAAGGCTGCACTAATTAACGAAAAACAGTTAAACAACAATAGGATTCTCTGGTGAGTTTAACTCTTTACAACGCTTATGTATATACCTGGATCACAAGCATACTTCAGGACAATCCCGTGAAGCGCCACACAAGGCTTCTCGACATGCAATGTACAAGGTGTTGGTGGAGGTTGACAATTCTAAGTGCTCATATTACCCTCAGTCTGATCCGATAGGTTGTCTGCTGTGACAGCAAAGGCCCCTTTAAGGCAGCCATTTGGTCTTGTTTTTAGACAACTAAATGCTGTAGGGGCTCACAAATTGCTTAGCTAGTAAACAGGGAATTTTCAGAGTAGCTTTAAGTCCCGGTGGGGACACAGCTGTTACCTTAGACTTCAACTATGCACTTAACTTTAATTGCTTCAGCGAATATTCCGCCATCAAATAGTCATTCAAGCTATGAAGTGAACCTTGATAAAGGTATGAGGTCTGAAAATTAATAGTGGAGTATTTGGCAGTGCTACAAGTATCACTTTTCAGGAGCCTTCTCCTGACTTTATAGCATTTGAAAGTCTTCTTGGACAATACCGTTATCTGAAAGACAACTGAAGAGAGGAACTTCACCATTATTGTGAATGGCTCCTTTCATTGTTGACACTCCAGGCCATGAATGGAAAGTAATGAGATATTTGAGGGGGCAGGGGTTCTGTATTATTTCCAATTGAAGATTAGAATTTAATACTCAGAACAATTAGGGCAGGGTGAATCGATGTTTTAGAGCTGCGTTGCATAATAGTCAGCCAATAACGATGTAAACTCATTAAATCGTTTTGCATGCAATCTACTCTGTAATCGTACGCCTAATTAAACTAGCATTGATTTGGTATTTCCTTGACTAAAATGTTTATGTTTGAAATATTTAAATTAACTTGAATTATGTAATGCCATTTAAGTTTTATTAATATTGCAATTTGTGACAGCAAAATTTTAAGGCGTCGCAGCAAAGTACAGCGTCAAAATGTTTCTAGTTTGTATATGATCATTAAAAAATTCTGATTCTTTTTATTCTTTTTTTAAAGCACCGCATCACTTTCAGTTTCTAACGGAATCCTGGGAGTCGTTAGCTTGGATCACTGGGGCTAAAGCCCTGAGTATTCTAAGTATAGCTCTGAGTATTCTAAGTATAGCTCTGAGTATTTTAAGTCTAGCCCTGAGTATTTTAAGTTTAGCCCTGAGTATTTTACCCCTGATGCTCTTGCTTCAAAAAAAAAAAAAACAAACTGGGTCTATAGCTCACATTCATGAAACGTAGTACCGTCAAATACAAAAATGTCTTTACATGGGGCGCTGTGATGCTAGCAAATTTGATGAAATATGTAGCTTGTCTGTAGACCACAATCATTTCAGAAAAAACAGGTCATGGGATAGTTGACTTCCCCCTTGTACAATCCCAGCTAAAACATGCAGGTCATGGGATAGTTGACTTCCCCCTTGTACAATCCCATGGCACAATTCAACTTCTTTTCTATCACATTCCTCCTCATTCACACCATAGTCTACATACCTAATCAGTAATCTGTATTACCATTTAAATGCCCGGCATTTGATACTAATGGCACAGTGGAGTAGATAACTGTTGAAATCCCAAATATTTAAGCATAAGTGAATGTTCTGCTATGACTATTAAATTCTCAAAGGCTGAGAAAGAAAGCGACGTTCTATTTTTTAAGTCAGAAAATTTCAGCTGCTGATGAATTGAGTGCAGGTTCTCATTAATGGTTCTCTCCTGTAAATTAATCTGACAGCTTCATCCGCACATGGACCTCTAAATATATTGTCTTGAAAACTGAATTCCATATTAAAGATATATAAAAGAAAGTTTACCTGATATTGTAGGGTTATGTTGCAATATGATGATTGTATATATAAATTAAACATATATTCTGCAGACTGCTTTATATGATACGTATTATTATATATAATAATTCCTTACATTTAATAAAAGAATATTTATAGATTCAATCTAATAAAACATGGAAGCAACAAGAATATTTAGACTACAATTGTGACTATTTGTGGTTGCAAATACTGTACAATGGTATCCTTCATTAATGTTTAACCTATTGAATTGTTTCTGTCACTGCTTTGATTGTTATTATGAAACATATTATTGTTAGGTGTGAAGGCTGCAATAAAATTAGAAAAGTTAATTGTAATGCCCAAAGTCATTTTTTTAATTTTCTCATTTATGTGTGCCATGGAGTGAAAAAAAAACTGTTAATTTAGTGTTTTATTTCTTTATTTAGCTAATGACTTTCTGAATGTTTTTATTTCACTTTTGAGTTTTTTTCCTGGCTTCACTGAATGTAATTAGTCATCGCATAAAGGATTGAGGTGTATAAAAACAAGTCACTGCCCTTCATGAACAATTTTTGAAACAAAAGGCTATTTGGAAATAAAAAGAGTTTACTGAAAGGGTCATTTATAAAAGAATTGCACATTGTTCCAATCTGTACTTGTAAGAAATGTGTCAGCTTGCATCAGACGGTTAGTTATTCAGAAATGCAACCACACTGACACCTAAGTTGCACCTTAAAAACTTTACTTGATCTTCTGCTGTCAGACAACCGACAAATTGTTTTAAAGTCTTGTTTGCAAATAATTACCCACAATGAGTTTCTGTAGGTTTTCAACAAGCATTTTTGTCAAGTATTTCACCTCTTTAAATTGTATGATTCAAAATAAGAAAAAGAAACTGAATTTATGGGAAAAAGGTGCACATTATATTTAAAGGATCATTAAAGACCTTTTAGGTAATTGGTCAAAAAAGACTTATTGTTTTAAGATCGATTTCATTCCATATATTTCATAAATATTATACTGAAAAATACACATGCATGTATTTTGCACAAGACTTTTCCAGTCAGAGAAATCAACAGAGCTTAGTGGAATCAATCCTCTTACAATTCTGACCATCTCTGCGGAACACAGGAAGTGGAATGTGATGGAGAATTCCATGTGTTTCGCCACATCTTATTCTAATTCTGGATCTTGGTCAATGGGGTGTATTTGGTTTGCACAGATATAAGCAGATTTGCTTTCTTATTTATTTATTTATTACACAAAACCGTTACAATAAAATGACTTTTTCCATCAGGAAGCTGAAACCGAGGCACACATTAGGTGTACATTTCTGTGTGGAAGATTTCACAGTCATTACAATCTCACGCACACAAAGGAGCAAAATACTGTATATGTGACATTTACAAACCTTACAATGAGTCTTGGAGCCCCTACTATGAGTCTTTTGCAAGTCTTGCAAAAATTTACAGTAGCTCAACGTATACTGTACGAACAAATATACTGACAGGTTTATGGAAGAATCAAAAAAATTGTGTACAGTTTTACGTATATAAAGCACAAATAAATATCTAGTAATCTTGCATACAACACCTATAAAATAGTACGTCGGCAGTTAGAACAGAATAGTGGATGAAAATGTGTTCAATCATCAGTCTTTAATAAATGTACATCTAAACAGAGAATGTGCCCTTAATATGAATGGCTTTGTTCATATGACATAATGGTCGGTACCGTTATAGCAACTAAAACGATGACATTAGTCATTCAGGCAGAGAGCAAGGCTGAATAGAGTCCCTGCAATCAATAGATACCGCTAATGCTTACCACCGCTTACAATAGTTCAGTGCTTAATCATATTAATTTAGCAAAATAATATTAAATGAAACAAATCAGTTTATTTAGACATTTTCCCATTCTGAGGTACAATGTTTTTAAAGTTCTAAGAAGTATTCACAAACATACATTGACATGCGACAATGCTTGCTGTTTTAACCCAGTAATTTGGGTGGGGGATACATTATTCCAGCATAATTTTCTAGGGAATATCTCATTCTCACTTGCCTACTGTAAGTATCTGAGAAGGTAGTACATGTTTTTTTTAAAATTATTATTAGTCAGATATTTACACGTCAACAATAGTTGTTGATTAATGTGCATCAGAATTGCAAAGAATTTATAATGCGGCGTTCATTAATGTGACGCAGTAGCTAAGGAGAGCTCATCAATGGTCAGTGATAAGGAGAGTAATGAGGCCAGAGAGTAATAAACTATTGAGAAAATGGGTTGTTTAGACACCAGAAGGCTTGTTGAGTGCCACAAAGTACATAACCTTTATTAGAATGGCCCTTGGATAAAACTGTTTTTTCTTTTTTTAATCACTCTCTAATAGCTTTTGGGGGCATTATGAATCTGAATAGATTACTACTATTGATTTATTTGAAGCTGGTACAACCCAAACTTATTGGTTTACTGCATGGTCCAGAGCCTTAAATTCTCAAGTGTGAAGAGAAAATAAAACGACAGCTCTGAGAGGATGTTTCTGTACCGGAGTGCCGAATGACACAATCTGAGTCTCGCAGAAACCCGTGTTAGCTATCTGAGGTACGATAATAAAGTAAGATATCGGTGCTTCTCTCTCTCTGCACTTTTTGGTTGTCCAACCTGGCAGGAAGGACATAGAATTTAGTGATTTTTTTCTCTGCTAGTGTCAGTGGAGCAGCTATAACAGGGGGTGGGCATGTTTGTCCCTAGAGGAGAGTCAGGAAACTGGGGGTGTTGTCATATTAATTCAGCCCACCTGTTCCTTGGTTTGTGATTCCACATAAATATTTGTCTTTCCCTCTCTCATGCCTCATAAACTAACCCTGATGTCCACCCCGCCACCTGAACCTTTTTCTCCTCCCCGATGTCCTGCTCAAGTTTGGTTTTTTTGCACCGAAACGTTCTTTTGCTCCGTTACTTTTCCCTGCTTGCATCTACAGGGTCTGTCGTGTTGATCTCTGTTACTACTTTATAAGACAAATATAACCCATTCTCTACACCCAGTCCTGTGTCTCATGGAGAAGAATTGTCTGAAACTGTGATGTATAAAAACAACATATACTGTATATATTCCTATAATCATAAAGTTATATAATATCTGAGTTGTGCGGGAAGACTGTGCAGGAAGACTGTGCACTTTGTTTTGGACGTGCAAAATATATATACGCCAAGAAGGACTTGCGTATATATATTTGTTTTTTCAAATGTAATTAATTATTCACGCTATCCGGCCAAAGTAGCTGTGTCTTTTTCAATGGCATTTAAATGCCAAAGTTGATACCAACCGAATGGTAAACAAAAAAGTAGGCTGATTATAAAGTCGGTGTCTATCAGAATTAGCATGTCCCAATATTTTCCCCAAGAGAAATTGTGGTAAATTTGGTGTAAAACATGGTAACATATACACTGTATGAGGGCCAGGAAACTCTTTTTAAAAGGCACTAACAGATTTATCATTAGAATAAATGTGAGTATTAATTGCAATTATACTGCAGACTGAGCCCATTATTACTCAATAGCCTAAGCCAGTTGTGTGCAGCCAACTATGAAACATGAAACCTGAAACTTTAGGCTATAGTACTGCCTTATGTGAGGAGAATGGCAAGACAGTAACATATAATGACATCGTTTTGTTTATTTAGCTACCTACAGGACAGAACTGCCAGCAGCATCAATAAAGAAGTCCTCTAAACTGTAGCGTTTCCTATTATGATACCAAATGGAAAGTCACTTAACTTTTTTGTATAAGCGCCTATTCTGCTACTAATGTCCGCTGCAGGAGATTGGCTGATTGTGTGCTTAACTATACACGTGCGTCAGCAATCAGTGTTGCATAATTAGGCAATTTCTCAAATTAACAGGGATGTCTACATACTTTTGGCCATGTAAATAAAGTGTATTTAGATCTGAACTCGCAAATGACATATGCACCAATTCTTTGAATCAAAATGAATTAAATATACTGAAATGAACTACTATCCATATTCCACTGCTACCTTTTGAACATCAAAACAACCAAAAGGCACTTAAGAGAGTTATGCCATTAATTGACAATGTGTTTGTAGGTCCAGCTAGAAAATTGAAGTACTATTTTTAGGTAATTTCTTTGAAATTAAAGTATGACATTGTATTTAGTAGTATTTTTTGATACTCTAATTTTGTTTATTAAAAGAGTTAAGGAGTTTCTTTTTTAAATATGAAAGGGACTAGTCAATACTATTTTTATGCTAGCTGTTTACGTCTTAACACTCAAAACTGCTAGCTAAACAACTGATCTAGAGAATTGCCATTTTCATTATTTGCTTTTATTTCAATGTGTGGTTGCAATGCGTGACTCACAGAATGCAGGCCTGTAACGAGTTTTTATAATGAAAGATATAAACTGGACCCAAGTGAATATTTAAATTGTAGCCAGATGTGTACACAGCCGTGTCTGTCACTCCTCGGTCCATGGCGAGGTTAATATCACAGACGAGCCACTACTGAACTTTCCGGAACAGATGGCGACGATGCAGCAGCACATAGGCGAAATGACACCGGCTCCAACCGGATCCGACTTGAATCAGGGAGGTTAAGAAGAGGCTATGGATACAGCAGTCAGACAGATATCAAAGGCGACCACATGGCCTGCGTGGTTCCACTGCAGTGCTCCCGGTAACAGAGCTGTTCTCATCTGTAAGAGGTAGCTTGTGTTTGAGAATCGTACCGGCTGGACTCAGCTTTATAAAATGGGCGTGCATAAAAATGCTATCTGAGCCGCTTAAGCTGCTTAGATCTAAACTGCATAGGCGTTTCTAAGTGTTCTTAGCAAGGATTGTATGCGGTACTATTTATGAATGATGTGACACTTCTTGGTGTGGCTAAGTTAGTTGTTTTGTATATTGGCAAACCTTTGCATCTGCACTTATCTATGCTCATTTTAATCAGCGTCTTGTAAGCGGTAAAGAGTAATGTGCCCATTATTACAAAAAATGTCGTAGACAGGAATCCTACCATAGTAAGCCGACTTTTAGCATGATATAAACGCATTTGCTTAAATGTATTCCGGTCAGCACAAGATAACATTATTCAAACATTCGGTAATGAAATATTAACAAGCAATATGGGCTGAGTGGCCATCTCTCAGTAGAAAACATTTGCATTCATTACATTTATTCATTATGACATCATGGACATGAATAAACACATCAGAGGAGCAGACTTAGCTCAGAATAAAGGAGTGGGATCAGATTCATTTTGAAGGGAGCTGCATGATGTTTTTTCCACTTCAACCAATTTCCCTGTTATAATTTTCTTTGCTCATTTCTGTTTTATATATCTACCAAAGTTTACCACTGAATTATGGTAAGGACTCCAAAAAATGTACAATCTATGAATGTATAAAACGGACAGTGGTAATTATATATATGCAGTATTTATATAGGCAGCCATGATCCTAGCTCATAATTCAGAAATATGGTATTTATTCTATTCAGTTTTTCCATATATATTTACCTTTTATATTTGCCTATATTCAAGCAATGAAAAATTATAGCCTTTTATATTTGCCTATATTCAAATTATATTTGCCTCTATGCAAAGCAATGGAAAAAAAACTCTCCTTTCCACAGAAGCCCTTCTGAAGTGGCTGTTCCCCAGTAACACGTGAAAACACAAAGAGGCTTCAAAATAGTGCCCCGTTGTCAGGATCTACTGAGTTGTACACGACAATTACCTGTCATCACATCTCTTATGGGTAAGAACTAGTCTCACACATCCTGTCCATGGGGATTAACGCCTCAGTGGTTCAAATCGAGCATATCGGCTAAAATCTGTCACGGAAGACATTACGTAAGTTCCCGCTGCATTACCAGTTGTTGTGTGAGTCATGTAAATGACTGCTTAATAGACACACAATCTGACTCGTAAGTATACTGTATATTGCCTTGTGTAAATGTAAAGCCTTTTTAAGGAGTTTATTTATTTAATCATTGTAGCAGTTTTCCAACCCTGGATAAAGTGATATTTCCCATCTTTTTTGACATTCATACAACATTATAAGACTTAATAAAATTGCTTACTATTTAGTAATATTCTTACTAGAAGTAAAAAAAAAAAAACTATCTACAGTTTGCTTAAATATACAATGACATGTCTAAATCACAATAAATGCGCTGAGACTTTGTTTTTTCCGGAATGTTTCTCCTTTAAAGCCAACATTACCGCAGCTTTGATTTCCCTGGTGGCTCCCCATTGTTGTCTTGTGCGTTTGGCAGAATCTGGTGAGCAGACATTCCGCACAGTCATTATTTTGGACACTTTATCCTCCGCTATGGCATTAGTCTTGATTTATTAATCTCAGCGCTTTCCTAGGTTGGCACATTACGGCCCAGAACATAATTAAGGAAAGAAATTGCTTTTTTAGTATTTTCCTTCTCCTACAACAAAGAAAGCATTCCCATTTGAATGACAACGTTTTGACATAAAAATCATAGTAACATAAAAATAATAACGTTTAAGCAAAAACAAAGCCATAATTATGTTTCGTATTTGAAAATTTTTTATGAAAACAATTTGTCAATGGTCAAAGGGACTGACATTGCCCTTGTCTACCGCTGCTGTCCTGAGTTGTCTTGGCTCAGACGGATGTTATTTTTTCCCCCATGAGTCACACATTCTTCAAATATTCAAATAGTTTTACTGACTAAATCTGATGTTCCTGCATGTAGCAGTTTCATGAAATGTGACTTATCTGCTCTTTCTCCGTTCTTCTTGGATACCAACATGAAATTCATATATTGCCGACTGCTGGTTCTCATCTACAGTCACTTGATGCTGTTGATATCGTTTTATTTGACATAGTCCAGGAAAGGCAACCAGATCCTTATTTAGAGAAAATGTTATGTTTTTTTTCAGGCAGAAAAGCAGCACATAGAGCTTTCACTATGGAAATACACTGAGGCCAACTGCTCATGCAGAAGGATACTGGGATTAAAACCAGACGGATGGACTGGTGAAGGGAGGGGGGGGGGCAGGGAAGGCTTAAAAATGCCATTGAATGTAAAACAAGCTTGAAGAATGATGTGAGTTGAAGCTGTTTTCTTGGTTACTAAGGCTGAAGAACCAGAACACAATTTATACCTGTCACAGGGAATGAAGGGTAAGTGGTATTAATCAACAAACCTGGTCACCTGACTCTCCCACCCAAGGCTGCCTCCTATGCTGTCAATTTTTCAATAGATAATTGGAATCTGCCACTCATTGTACAGCAAATTTTCAAAATTGAAACCCTGCTATGTCCAGATTTTTAAATTGCTCTTTATGTTGTTAACAACACCAGTTATGCACTATTTAGTAGCCATTCTGTATCTAAATGGCATCATTACTGAACAGAATATCGACTTTATGTAGTAAAAAGAAGCCTGGTGACCTGAATTTTCACGTTTAAGGTCCTCTAAGCAACTCTTTCACATTTTACATCTTAATGATGCTAATAAATTTGTAGCGATCATCAAATGAAATTAAGACCTCAGCTAGTGCTTTGCATTTAACGCAAATCACATTATGTGATTCATGCCTTCAACAGCTCAATCAAAGCAAATTAGGTTAATTAATTGAGAGCTTTGCTGGAACGAAAACCATCACTGTCTCTGTGGCCCGGAACAGTGTATGTCTGACTACAGATCACTGGCATTACGGTTTGGTTCCCTTCAATTACTGTACTGCTTCTGTACGATGCACTAGTTCTGTACCATTGTCACATGACTAATTTGTTTGTTTAAATTTATGAGACTCAAAGTCCAGATTTATTCTCTTTATATTAACCATGCGGGGTGAGGGCAAATATAATTCATAAATTTAACTTGAGACACAGGATGATCTCGGTTTATTAAGTCCAAAGAACACACAATGCATCCCTAACTGGGTGCCATCCCATCTATACAGCTAACTCTTCTATCCTACAGTTGCTGGGACTGTTGGACTGGATGGGGCATTTTCAGAATGAGGTATGCATGAGAAGGAGGTGGAGGAAACTTCTCTGCTGTTTGTAAAAAGTGACATCATTACGTTAAAAGTGACATCATTACGTTAAAAGTGACATCATTACGTTAAAAAATAAAGTAATGCAAATATGCACACCGAAAGTATTCTGAATGTAGAAAGCAAATGTCAATATGAACCAAAATGAAATCCCAGACATTTCAAGCATTTTAGGACCCACAAAAAAGGACAAATCTGGGAAAAAGAAGACATATGGTCACCTCAACTTTACACAAGAGGACAGTGGGGAATGTTGCTGCATTTTCTGAATATGGCTGACAAGTTTTGTATCTGTTGTTTGGTTGGGTTGTTGATTCCAGACGACTGAATGTAATTTCAGCCCGCAGATATCCACACAATACCAGGATGACCTCAGAGATGTAACATGAGAGAGGCAATCGCTTTCAATCCTGAAATTAAGCATCCCCATCCATGTACTCTGTGATCAATACGTATGGTCTGGAAATGTAATTTTTGGTTGCTTTGTCTCTGCAACCATGTTTGTCTGGCTTACAGGTGCCATTTAAGCTTGCAGAATGGGGTCAGACCCTGTCTTCTGACAAATTTTATTGGATCTGACTGGTAAAGTTCCATCTGCTTGATGTGCAATACATGAATAGTATACACCATGTCCTTGTGTTGCACTTGAACGCTTCTATGCAAGACCATCTAAATTTGCATGGAGAGCATCTTTATTTCAATTATATAGTTACCCCACACATAAAACCTTCTACAGATGCTTTTCTGTAGACAGTGAATGGTATTGAAGGGGTTCTGTTCTGCGAGTAATATAAATATTCATCCATAAAGGTATCTGTTGACTTTTCTGACTCAAAACTTTATCCCCAGAGTTTTTTTTTGTATCCCAGCTGGACCGATAGTTCTCTTCAGCTCTGCAAAGTTTTCATGCAGTGGGTGGTGAAAGCCTTTTTCCACTGTTGGATAGTATATGTAACAGGACAGTACCATCAGCGTAGCAAGACAAAAATGCATGTCAGATGCTAAACCGAGCATCATAGTGGATCAGTAAATGTGTCAGTTGTCAGTGATAAACACTGATACAGAGTCTTGTGTGCAACACTGCTTGTATGTCAAGGTTTGTTGCTGAAATAACTGATTGGGCTGAATCATAACTTTGTGTGAGGTTGGATGCTGGTGCCTTAATGATTGCTCTTATCTGATGATGCATCAATTATTGCAGTTGGACCATAGAAACACATGCCTTTATGTCTTCAAATGGGTACCCTAAACTCCTCAAGACATTATTCAGTTTGCCTACCTGTCCAACCTGATGTCACTGTAGCCCGACTCTTCTCACAAGTGGTAGGTGGTCGCCTTTAACGGTGTATAGTGAACACAGCAACTTTGTTTGTGTAATTCCACTTGTATACCCATGACTCTGCCTGGAGAAATTGCTTCTCCACTCTGTATCTTCAACAGAATGGCAGCAGACAGCAGTGGTCTGGGACTCCTACCGTTTCCCCGTATTTTTATTTTGAGATAAAAGAGACAGATGCAGCAGTGTCAAGATCCGTGTACAGTGGGACTGCTTCTGATTGTTCTTTTGCAGTAATGTGTGACGTTTCTCCTATTTGTCCCAACATAAACAATGGCGGATTTGAGTTTATGTCATAACTGGATATTTTAGACATCTGTACTATTAATGTATCTGGTTTGAATATTTCGTCTTCCTCCTGGAATTCTGATTGTGATGTAGTATCCTATCTGCTGTATTTCCCCCCTGCACATGAACCACATATGGGACTGTTTCCTACAATTGTTGCAGTTCTGGTCTTTGAACCAGCAATCGTCAGCACTGTGAATTGTTTTCCCATATTGTTTCTGCATGTTGAAGTTAACAGGGCACCTGTATATACCTTTCCACTGGCTTCGCTGGAACAACAATTTCCAAGTGTTAGATTAGCCTTGGTTAAGAGGTGCTTTTATTTAGTTTAGTTCTTACACAAGTCGTTTCCAGAGTGTGTTTTCCAAATAGCTGCTCAAAAGTTAATGCTTTAGTATTTTCTACCAGCCACATATTATATTTACATGTTATGTAAATTTTGTAGACACTTTAGGTTTGCAGCCCAAAGAGGATGGCATAGCAACTCCCAGATCTACATCCTAACACTAATGGAATCGATAATTTATTAGACTATAGCCTGCAAGGAAATTAAAGGTGGTTAACTCCGCCATAATAAAAACAGCAACAGAATAAAAAGAAAAATAAACAATAAAATAATTCTGTAATAAATAAGGGATAGAAAGCAATACTGAAAAAAAACAAAACAAAACCCTGAGTGATGTGTGATTTTACCCCAATATCTTGATATTACAAAATCAACTCTCACTGCTCTTTATCATGTCATCATATGGAAAATTAAACTTCGTATTCACTTTTATTTTATTTTATTTTATTTTATTTTATTTTATTTTATTTTATTTTATTTTATTTTATTTTATGTTAGACCACTGTCCAGATCTCATGAAAGTTTTACTACTAGGTACTGGAGAAATCAGTATATGTAGCTATGGACATGCTTGGTTTTACAGAGCACTCTGTAGTGTGGATACTTTCGTATCTTCATCCATTTTATTTGCAGCTTCAGGGAACAAGTATCCTTCACCCCGGTTCACCTCGGTGTCACAGGGATCAATGAATTTAGTGATTCGATGGCACCCAGTGTGGCATCGTCCCAACAAATAAATAGCAGTAGCAACTGCCAGGCACGACACACAAGATATAAGCACTATTAGCTAAAATGTCAGCAATAAAGGACAAAGGAGGAGAAATCACCGCCGGGTAGCCTGAGGGAATGCGATGAGAACCAGGAGGCCGTTGCTTTTCCAGATACCTCCGAACTTGTACCGCTTTATA
>JAABNY020000040.1:7053031-7064201 GCA_015164015.2 Brevimyrus niger | reverse complement strand
GGACCAAATGTACATAATGCAGGCAAACACAGCTTTGGAAAAATTCAGCGACCAGGTCAAAATTTTTGGGTATGTGCCTGTGTAAAATAAAGATTTTTTTTTTCTTTTGCAGTGTGGTTCTTCCCTGGTTCTCATTAGTGAAGGGATTCTTCCTTGCTTTATAGGTCTTCAGTCCTGCTTTAACAGCCTGATATGAACTGTCCTAGCAGTGCACTTCACGCCACTTGATGTTTCCCATTCTTTTTGAAGGTCACTTGAGGTCATCCTCCGATTTATGAGGCACTATTGGATAAGTTGACGGTCACCTCTGGCATTAGAAAGTCACTTCTGCCCTCTGCCTGCCTCATTTTTGGTCACTGCCAGTGTTTCCTGTGTCCCATTGTTCTTGTGTACTGCTGTCATGGAACCGGTGATCCTGGCAGCATCCAGATATACTGTAAGCCTGCCTTGCACTGTAGTCTTCTGTCAGCAGATCCAGGATTTAACCAGGATTTAAAAATGCAGATTTTTTTTTTTTTTTAAATATAGAGTGGTCTCTTAATCTTTTCCATAGCTACTGTATATGACAATGTGGTTCAGCACTAAGTTTTAATTTATATATGTAATTTATATACCCAACTCACCCTTCGTATTTCCCTTCCAAACTGGCAATGGCTAACAGTGAACACAGAACTTACTTTATAACGCTGCTGACTGGCTAGTGTCATGTGTCAGTCTTAACCAGACCGTTAAGCTGAGGGGTCCATTGTTTCCCATCACAAGTAAACAACGAAAAGCAATGTCACCATTTTTGACGGTAAACGTGACTGTCGTCATGAAACCGGGACCTTTGACTGGTGTGGTCATTCTCATAGCATTGAAATGTGTTGAAATATTCAAATGTATTGGGAGCTTAGTGTGATCTACAATTTAGCATTGCGTTCCAGCTTTATGCTTCATTTTAGTTCAGGGTGGAGGAACACAGTCAATGATTTCTGTAGATGTAAGACTTTTGATTGCCCTGAGCCTGGCTCTCGTGGTGATTGCTCATTCAGAGAAGGAGTACTCGTATCTGAAGAGCAGAATTAGTAAAAGAAAGGAAAATCTAAGGTAATCTGAAAACATCGCTTATAAACGTGACCATGTTGACAAACACAATCTGCTGGAGCTTTTTTTTGGTGCAGAATTCATTTCACACATTTGGTTAGTCTTCATAGAGGTACTAAATAAAACATTTATTTATATAGGTAGGTTCTAAATGAATGTACTGCCTAGTCATTTTAGACGGCGAAGATGTGACACAATGCCATTTCCACCCTTACAGATTAATCACTCAGTTTTTCTCTGGCTTTTATATTAGTTTGTCCCTCATTCATTAGTTCTTCTGTAGGACTGACTGGGCTTCCTGCTAAGCCGCCGCAGACTTTATCAGGAACGCTACTACTTGAGAACCTTAATGAAAATTATGATTAAATACAGCATAATGGCTATATAAAACATTCAGGACCATCATCAAAGACTCAGAAAATAGTTAGTAATATCAAGACGCTATAAACACATCTTGATAAATTAAAACTATTTAAAATGAATGCTACATTTAAGATAAAAAAAACTAACCCATACCGCTAACCCCTTGTACTGGGAACAAAATGTAATTTTATGAAAAGGTCTACTGAATGATTAAAGCTCAGCTTTTGCTAAATTAAAAATTAGGAAACCATGTAATCAGACATCGCTATTATAATCACTGTCTTCTGTATGCTGCCCATTAATGGCACTTGGGATCATCCTATAAACAGCCCAGCCAGTGTCATTGTAGTTTTGATTCTTTAGTTTCCTTTTCATTATTGTATTAATTTGTTTTCATTTGAAATAGTTTAGTTTTAGTTTGTTCTCATTATAGTTTGTTTTAATTTGTTGTACTTTACTGTATGTATACTTTAATATATAACATACTATTAAAAATAGTAATGTCCATCCATCCCTCCATCCATCCATCCATCCATTTTCCATACCCACTTGTCCTATGCAGGTTTAAGGGAGTCTGAAGTCTATCCCAGAAACTACTGCCACAAGGCAGGGAATAACCCAGGATGAGGCGCCAACCCAGCCTTTTGTAACATGTGGAATTCAGACAGTGAACCTAATCAAAATTAAGATAAACCCTGAACCCTTTTCTTTTATACCTATATCACATTTATATCTGGATGTAAAACTACCAGTGCATTATGGATGAACTATGCATCACTCCTGTAAAAAAAAGAAAAAGAGATGAACCATAACACCTTAAGGCGATTTTAGAAGATTGGTAAGCTGATGAAGACCTGACTCCAGAAGAATGCCTTAGGCATCAGTCCTCACAGTTCCCCAGAGGTGTACAGAAAAGCCTCCACAGACTGATTGCAATGAGTATTCCAGAGAGGCACAAAGTACTTATTGGAATCAATCTTAATGAGTATAGTGGCAACTGTAAGATTACCTCATTTATTATTCGGGAGTAAAAAATACTTTTACGTTTTCAGCCAAAAGAATAAATCCCACTTTGCACTCTTTCAATAACAAGAACCTTAATGTCAGACTTAAACCATTTATATTCTACCAGACAAATACACTGCAACTAGTTATACTTCAAAGCAGGTATTTCACAGAGTACACCGGGATGAAGGTTTAGGGTTAGGGTTAACCTAACCCTAACCCTAGTTATACTTCAAAGCAGGTATTTCACAGAGTACACCGGGATGAAGGTTTAGGGTTAGGGTTAACCTAACCCTAACCCTAACCCTAGTTATACTTCAAAGCAGGTATTTCACAGAGTACACCGGGATGAAGGTTTCTAGATGCCAGTTAGAAAATTAAATCAAACGATAATCATGATTTACGCCAAGAATTATTTGGAAATGAAGAAAACATGAAAAGGTAAAATGAAAATAAAGTAACAATAAATTGTGAATATGAATTAAAAGGATATTTTAGATGACTAAAAGTAATTTTCTCTTATATTCAAACACACATGAAAACATTATAATCAAAATATAATGCTAACCATAAATTATAGTAAGTCCACTAATGAGTTTGAGCTGCCTTCATTAGTATATCTGAGAATTGTCACCTTTTATCAGAGCGACAAACATCAAAATGCTTTTAAATGTGCAATTTATGAAGAAGGTACTGCAAGTTCACAAATCCCTAATAGCAGGATGTTCTTTATGTATAATTTAATCAAATTTCACCCATGATCATACAATTTTTGGTTTTAAAAGCTGCCACTCCTATGAGTGACAGATAGGGTATTTGAGTTTGACTGTTGAAGCTTGGCTTGCTGTTAAAAATTCAAGGTTTACATAAAACATGAATGTTGAAAGTTGGCTAATATAACAAATTATACAGATACATTTGGTTTTATATATTCTTTGATCTCGCCTGTCATGTTTTGAAACAAAATGTATACATGAGATTCTTTTGGAAATCAATGTCTGGGAACCACTTACTGTATCTCATATTTGTATTAGCATAATTTTCATTTTTACAGCTAGAATTGAACCATAGTTTATAGAATGTTACAATTCAGGTTCTGTTTTGTTAGAACACGTGTGCGGTACCATATTGTTCTTCACCATGCAGAATGGCTACCTTTATACAGCGCTGTCAAAAATGAAAGTGGTGAATGAGAAGACATGGTAAACATGACATCACTATGGTGAGCCAATACGTAAATAAGTTATATCCATCCATCCATCCATCCATCCATCCATCCATCCATCCATCCATCCATCCATCCATCCATCCATCCATCCACAACCACCTCTGAAGTCTGAGGTTATTTTGAAGCTGGAGCTGATATGAGGACACATGGGTGTAAATTACAATCCCCCCTCCCCAAGTAATCAAAACTAGCCAATACAACCCCCTGGACCCCTTTACTTAAGTGGAAACTTCATTCCCCCTAATGGTCAACCCAAAGTCAACCCCTTGCAAGTATGCCATAACATTTCAAAAATATTATCTTTTTTATATATATTTTTATTTGAATTCACACTTCATATTATGCAGAAAAAAGACACCCTCATAAATTATTGACAGTCTTTACAATATTTTTGTGCGGGTGCAGCCATAAAGAAAAACCTGAAGTTGAAACATTGATGTCTGGGTGTTCAGAATGTCATAGGTAAGGCGTACTGGGTTACAGCAAAGTGGAAATTTATACATTTATAAACATATAAAAGCCACTATTTGTCATGGTACGCATGCAAGAAAATGCAAGGAGTATATATTATGTATAAATAAAGGACAGACAATAGAGTTCTTTGCTATTTGTCTTAAGGAACTGAACACGACAGGATGGATAAACCGAATCTAAAGGGATAAACCTTCATTTGTAAAATTTGGATATTTTCTTGATTTTTTCCCCCCCTGATGGTATCCATCTTTAAAGGACATGCCATGAACGGTGACATAGTTAGGTGTAATGTTGATCGAAAACTTATGCGCTGGAAATTGATTTTCCCCACTCTATTGCAGGAGTTTACAGTTCAGATTTGCTTTCTTGTTCGTACAAGACACTATGTAACAATAAATAACACTTATTAACTTTTTGAAGTGTTCTTTCCAGTATTAATTTAGTGTTATTGGCCTGCATTTAAGCTATAGCTCCTTCAGTAGACAGTTCCTACCAATAATCCTGATCAAAACTATGTTGTATTTTTTTATTTTAATTTACACTAATTTTGTCAACTCAGTTTTGTTCAATGATCATGTATCATTGTCAGCTACACAAGTCTGCGATGTGACGTCATATAGATACAGTATGAAAGCCATACATGTTATCAATCGTATAGAATCTCCATTCGTCTCTCTATAAGCCTGTTTTCAGACAGCTTTTCTACTGTCACTTTAATTCCTATCTAATCCATCAGTTGTCACTTAAACTTAATGTCACGTGTCACTTAAACACTGCACTAAAGCCCATTAAAATGAACTGTCTGTCACTTTCGCACAAGAAAGTAACAGGTGTTGCACGCAGTTTTTCAGACGTTAAGCTGAAACAGAGATGGACGTCATTGATAATATGAGCGGCCCATGCTTCGACAACCGAAATAAATGTTGGGCATCAGTTTCTGGGAGACCCGAAGGCCCTGGGTGCAGATTATCCCCAGAAAGAAAAGACTCAGACATTCTTGTTTGCAAATACATGTAAACAGCAATCTACAATACTAAGTGTATATAGAAACTAAACAAGCAACAAAAGGAAAATTGAGTAAATTATATATAACAGAGAAGGAAAAATAAGATTCATGCCATCAGTATTATTTTTTTCATTGGGAAATTAGGATCGAAGAATATAACTTTAACAAAGTTTTACTTCAACAATTTGCTAAAAAAAGGTAATTTGTTCCTAAGCTCCGCAGAGAAGAAAGTCTTGAACAACTTTCAGACTGTACGATATATATTATCTGCATGATTATTTTTAAAATAATCATAATTTTTATGATCGAGGATTGCCACATGACTAGAAAGGTAAGGGTGAGCACACATTGCTGTGATCTAAAATGACCTTTACGTTACAAGCTGTATCTATGCATTACATCACACTAATGAAAAAGAGATTAGCTGCTGTAATTTTTTCAAAATGTTTTTCTGTTTACACCAATCTTGCATCATCAGATTTCGCATCAGATATTCATTACTGTACTTCAGAAGAGGCATTCAAAGTGTGCCGCAGAAAAAAGAAAAAAGAAGGAAAAATGCTTACAGCCGAGGCAAGAAAAAGACATTCTGATAGCAAAGAGAGACGGCCTGAAGTGAGGGAAGTTTTTGATGAAACGTGTATCGAGGTGTGAAATAGAAAGCTCACTGTAAAAAAAAGAAAGAAAGAAATCCTTCAAGATCTCCAAACCACTGGAAGACCTTCTTTCCTCTAAAAAATGACAGATATGCAGGTTCAAAAGGGGGGGCATTGTCATATATTTTGCAGGTAACAGACCTCACTGAAAACAGCAAAATATACATGACATACATTATCAGGTATGCATTAGTAACATAATTTTAATCACAACTGACAGAACAATATATCCTGCTTATACTTGGGGAGTAAAATTTAGGTGGCGATGTATTTTATATAGTCTAATGTAAAAGACAAGTTGGTGAGATCATATGAAGTAATTTGGCATGATATAAACCTTTGTGCATGGCAGGCAATTGTTATTTATTTCAAATAAAATGGTAATACATTCAAGGTGATTGGATTTTTCTATACTTCTAAATCATTTTTCAATTACTGCATGTGTTCCCTTTTGTATTGCATTTAGTATAAAAAATAACTACATGGTTACTCTCGAAATTTACGTATGTGGAGAAAGATTCCTAAATAGCGGCTGGCATTTAATTAGACTGCAGTTAAGTCAGGTTATTTTATTTTTTTTCTTTATTACATTCAAAAGCCTGTTGCAAAACTTGTTATGTTTGCTTTCGGGGGGGGGGGGGGGGGGGGTTTTTTATTTTTCTATTTTTATTAACTGAATTACTTCTGTGTTTTTTTTTTTTTGTGGGTGTGGTTTGTGGGGGGGGGGGGGGGGGTTGGGGCGGCTTTTGTAATTTCTCATTACAAACAATGCTGCTTGGCCCCCCTACCGTTTTCGCACATCACGCACTGCACTGCATTGGAGAGGAACGGATCACTGAACTGAATCATTACATCTTAATAATATCTTGCTGCACACACTGATTCTGGGGCCGGTGCTGGGTGGCAGTTTTTTGTGTCATGAAGGCTAATAATGAAAGATGGAAAGTCAGTCAGGTCTATATTTCAGGTTTCCATTTCACTGCAAAAAAAAAAAGAAAAGAAGAATTATTTGCACATTCCCACCGGAGGCTCAGTTTATTTTATATATATGTCATATTTCAACGTTCAAATGAACAGATGATTGACTGAATTATGCGCACCAAATACATACAGGTACACACATATATATGCACACAGATGATAGATTGAGTCTTTATGATGGGCTTCAAACCTCATGGGTGTCCAGGGTCGGCTCCAGATCCGTCGTGACCCTGAATAGGACAAGCGGTTCCAGGGTATGGATGGAGTATTACACACTGTACACAATAGTCTGTGTTTTACTTTTATAGGATTAGCAGCAATAGGACTGTTTACACCAGCACTACCCAAACATGCCAGTGAAGCGTTGTGCTGTGATGTTACGATGACTAAGACATCACTAAGCGGTAGAACTTTTTCAGGCCAATATGATGTTACGGGTCTCCGTCGTATTATACAGTGTGTCATTGAAAGGCAATTAGAGTGGGTTTGATAAACTTAGACAGTAACTGAAATTATGATATATAAATACATACTAACATTTGCTTGTTTGGCTTGAAACAAATCAGGCTGAGGGGAATCCTTATACAGCAGCCGTATCCAGGCTTTCCAAAACTGCATGTATTGGGTTTCAAAAAGTGGCTGCGTGTACGAAAGTAACACCTGACATATCTAACACATAAAATTATGATCCTGTCAACACAGGCTAGAGTACTGTGAATGGCCGCTGAGCCCAGGGGAGGGTCTCCAAGGCGAAATCTGTGCAAATACAGGGTGGCAAATACTCCTGTGTGTGGAGCCCCTTGAGGAATGAAGGCCAGAGCACCAAAGAGAATCGCAGAGAAACGTTGAAGACGACCGGTGCAGTAGGGGCACACCAAGGACCAGCCTGATCGTGGAAACATCATAACAGAGTGAGCGTTAACGCGGCAGAACAAACGGGAGGTGTAACGTTTTCCTCAAAGTTTTTTTTTTTATTATTTACTCTTTTCATTCATGTTCTTGAAGCTCTTTCCAGTTGACTTTATTTCTAATACTAAGTGTTGTTTCAGGCTTTTCTTTCCACTACGCTTCCATTGTTTGTACAAAGAAAAAGAACAATACTTTTCGGTGAGCGAGGAGGAGCGCTTTTGTAACCCTATAACCCAAAACTTTTTTGAGATGAAGCGGCGATTCAGTTCATTTTTGAAAAGGCAGATTGCAAAAGTGCTGTTTGCAAAAGTCGCACAGAGACAAAGGAGCCTGAAGTTTGCCTTTTGCGATCAATCATCTCTGCTCAGCTGAAGCGGCAGCTCTGTCAATAACGCCCATCAATATCGCTCTCTTCCAACCAAGTTAAGTAATGGCAAAATCTTTTAATGGGCAGCTGGGGTGGGGTGTCCCCTGATATGCATCTGCTGGGCTTCATTTACTCCTTATTATAGTCTAAGGTTTAACATGTTTAACCCTTTAACACAGGGGTGGGCAATCTTATCCGCAAAGGGCCGCTGTGTGTGCGGGTTTTCGCTGCAACTCCCTAATCACATTACTAATTAGAAGACTGATTGGCTGAAAGAGTCCTCACACCTGGGTTTGAACAGCTGACCTACAGGTTATCCCAAAAACCTGCACACACACCGACCCTTTGCGGATAAGTGCTTTAACAGCACTTAAACTCACATACCCACATAAACATATAAAAAAAACGATGGATTTCACATGAAATCTCTCACATGCACCGATAACCAAAAATATTATTACCTCATTCATGTGAAACAAATAATGTTTGTCCAATGACCATGTGGTGGCTTAATGCTTAGGGAAGCACACTCGTAATGGAAATATTGCACGTTCAACTCCTGACCACTGAGGTACTCTGAGCAAGGTACCACCCCCAAGCACTGCAATCCGGGTGCTGAATTAGCTGCCCTCGCTATGTCACATATGGGTTATATGCAGAGAACACATTTCATTGTTCTGCTGTGGTGTGTCAACAATGACAATTAACCACTAAATTCTAGTGATCTTAATCAAAATTACCTGTCATTTGTGCTGCAGTGGCCCTTCTGGTGGTTCATACAAGAAGGAATAGCCTTCGTTCACGTCAGCTATCAATGTGTCACGGCCGCCCAACATCCTGCTGGTTTGCTGTGTCTCTCTCCTCGGATCCCTCTCGGTAGATGATGCCGATCATGAGATCCCCACAAGCCTTGCTGTTCCAGAGATGCTCTGGCCCAGTCACCTGGCCATAATGAAACCCTCGTCAACGTCACTCAGATATCCATCTCTGCAAGACTTCTTTTGCAATCAACATGTTGACTACAGGTACTGAATGTTAGCCGACTATCAAATATATCCCAGATCTTGACACAAATCGCTTTTATGAGTGACATGGGTCTGGTCATCGCTGCGTCGCCTGGTTCAACTTCATGGCTTTGCCTAGTTTACCATGCACACTATTGTGTCACAAGGCCCTATAAATACGTGGCAACATGGTACAAACACATAGAAATTAACTACATTGTAAAGATAAAAAAGCTTTATGATCAGTGGTTATGGTTGTATATTTTAAATATTGAATAGGACCTGCAAGATTTATTTTACTTTCCACATGGGAAACAATAAAACTCAATGATAATGAAAAACTTTATTGTCTAAACGTGAAAGCTAATAACTCAATAAAATGATTCAAAGCTTGTCCATATCACTTTAAGACATCTTAGAATCAGACATATTAATGCAGCCTTCTCTTTGCCTCCATCATCATTACCAACTCATTATTCACAAAGGAAAACTTGAAGGTACACACTCCTAAAATTAAGGTAACCAGTTTTCAATATTAAGCAAGCTTAAAAGAGAATGTTTTATAAAGTTTTAGTTATTGTAGTTATTTTTATGTATTATTTATCAACAGGCAGTTATGACAGAAAACCTGCTATCATTGTGGTTATTGTTCGAATTACAGGTTTTATGGTTAAATAATAGATGTCTTCTCTGGACACATTTCAAGTAAAAACCGAAACTCATTTAATTCTGAGCAAAATCAGTGTCTGAAAGAAAAGAGCAAAACTTTAAAGGGCACATTGCTTTCCAGGCAGCTGCCTTTTTCACATAAACACATGTTGGTCTAAAAGGAATTCAATAACTTTATATTGTGCGACAAATTCTTTTTGTCCCATCTTTGGTACAAGAAATAAAACGCAGAGAAATACTCAGTATCTTCTGTTATTGGTAAAGCTGTGCAGCCTGTTTTTTTTTTTTGCCAAAAGGGGAAATTGCTTGGTAAAAACTACAGTGCTTTATAACTGCTGACCCAGTTTAATCTTTCACAAGAGCTCCTGCGTTACACTGTCTGCTCCACTGGAGAGAAACGGGGAGCTCCAATCAAACCCTATAGTCAGTTTTACAGTAGAGACAGGATAGGCCCTAGCGCTTCTTGAATCGGTCCGATGACATCTGTCTGTAGCACAGTCAGATTGGCTGATGCTTTGCTTCAGGCCCAACTTGCTCCCAAGTTAGCATCCAAGCCCGCCCCCCCCTTGCAGGCAAGACTCACGGCTCAGACGCGGTGTGATCAGTCAGCCTGCACATCTGTGTGTGTTTTTCAGACCTCAAGGAACCGAGATAGTGGGACACACGTTTTAACGATCATTTACCATTCATATTATACCTTGCATTTCGCGTGTGAAAAAAAAATATAAATAAGCCCAAATATTTTGCTCATCGCGACAGAAATAGAAAAGTCCCGATGTTTTCCCGTCTTTTATTCTGCGGTGGAACAAAGAAGACAGTGGAGGCTGCAGAAGGAAAAGCAAATTGGGTCCCTAGACATTTATTCTTTGAAGTGTTACATACTGTAGCACACCATCGTCGACTGGGGAATTCCACAGCTCATTTGATATCCCCCTTTTCAGGTTTGACGTGTTCTTTATTTGTTCGAAATGACATGTCAATTGATTTAATAGGACCAATTTAGCGTGCTTTCAGAATGCATTATGTAGTACGCAACTTCATCTAAAAATTTGCCTCCCATGAACATTTTTTATTTTTGTAATGAGAGGATTAAAGGTAACAAAGTAGAGGAAATCTATTTGAATGACATACAAAAAAATCAATGTATGAGTAGTTTGTATTTATATTATGTCATCATCTTTATGAACTAGAACCAGTAAAATACAGAGTGTATCGCAGCCTGTGGTTACTGGGGCAATAGTGTGATTTACAGTTGAGGGCAACGTCTGAATCATGTCCTGTGAACTGTTAACGGGGGCCAGCTGGTGGCTGTATAGAGGACTGATCACTAACTAACCCTGTGGTTCCACATCACAGAAAAACAGGTGAGAGCTTCCATGTCACCCCACCCCCCCCCCCCCCCCCCCAACCCCCCCTCCAACC
>JAABNY020000040.1:7013934-7033906 GCA_015164015.2 Brevimyrus niger | reverse complement strand
CATGGGTTAATTGGGGGTGTCAGAACCCCCCGGACCCCCCCCCCCCCCCACACACTGATTTACATGCTTCCCTGTAGACATCCAGTCGACAGTTGCTGAAGAGTGCTAAGACCAGACTTCTGTTTTTATCTCTTGCCACGTAGGGCTAAAACACAATAACTCTAGAGTTACAAAATTGTGTTGCAGTAGCTCGAGATCCTGGGTGACCAATCTTATTCTTAAAGGGCCGGTGTGTATGCAGGTTTCTGGGATATCCTGTAGGTCAGCTGCTCAAACCCAGGTGTGAGGACTCTTCAGCCAATCAGTCCTCTAATTAGTAATCTGTTTAGGGAGTTGCAGCGAAAACCCGCACACACACACAGCAGCCCTTTCTGGATAAGATGGCCCATCCCTGATCTAGAGCTACCACAGCACACCTTGCTACTACTGGGATAGCTGTGAAATGGTAATTTTTATACTAAAGTCTGCTAAATGTATGTTTCACAATACATTTCTTTGGTTAAAATGTAACAATTCATGTTTTCAGCTAGGACATCCATTTTGTGAAGAGTAATTTGAAACACGAATTCCACAAAACAAAATCATAATTTTATTATAGCTTGTTAGAAATAACTATTAGTTTTTCAGGTTCACATTTCCTGTTGTAGCAAAGTAAAAAAAATAAATAAAGTAATTTGGTGTTTGTGACGGCAATATGTCAGGTTAATTAGGACACTACAGTTGCCTTTTCGTGCATGAAGTACTCAACAATTGTCTCAGCAGTGACTCAGCTTCATGGTAATTATTGATGTTGTCGTTTTCAAATCGCAGACTTCATTATCAAGTCTGTCACAAGCAGAATGAGAAATGTGGTTACACTCAGAAGTATGCTAGCAGCATGAAAATGAAACATAGAGAATTATGCCGAGGGATGTATCTGTGTAAGTCCTGTGCTGCACACTATTCATGTAACTGTTTTAATCTCTACAGACAGTTTTTCCCTTTTATAAGTATGTGGGCTATGTTCTGAATAAACGTATAGGAGTTACGACTATCTGAATGAAGTTACGTTTCCTTTTTGTACTCTTGAGTGAGGTTAGTGAGTGTAACATTGTCTGTTTTATGCTTTTTATTTTGCTTAAGCGACTGATATATACCAATAAGTTTACATTGCCATGGAAACAAATTAATGTGTCAGTGTCATTTTAGCTTTGGATGAGGTAGTCATAAAAATAAACATAAAAACACATCTTTGAGATTCAACAAAATGAATTATCAGAAACACAATAAACACTCTCTCAGGGAAGGCGTTCTGCTGCTTTCTGAATTTCCCCAAGCCCAAGATACGGGTTTCCCAGCAACCGTGCTATTCTTAAGATCAGACGCAGTGCTGATCTTTTTATTTCAGATTTGGTTTGATCTTAACTATCACAACATCTTATTATTCCAACACTCTCGGACAAAATCATTTAAAAAAATACCATGTGAACTTAGTGTGTCCATATATCCGTCATTGGTTTACTTTCTGCACTAATCGGTCAGTGGTCACTTAAACCTTCAACAAAACTCTGCAGTTTAGTTGACGCTATTGTGGTTAACAGCCTCCACCAAGCCTTTTAACTCACTGTGTTGCTATTGTTAAAATTTCTTTTCCAGTCATTTTCCTGTATTTTCCAGAAGTTTCTTTGAAAGTGTTTTTTCCCTTCGAGCTCTTGCCTTTTTAAGACTTTTTATTCATTTATTTATTTATTTAGTTTTATCCCTGATCACTAATTCTCCTTGGAGATCTATATTCTTGTCTTTTATCTATTTGGCAGAGCAGCATGGTTCACGCCGGCGCTTATTATCTTTTTCTATTTCTATTTTTTTGGATGTAGTTATTGTCTTTGATTAGTCAGCCTAATTCAGAAGTGAGTCTACAGCGGGAAAGATCGATGTACAATTTATTTAATATTTCTCCGTCTTTTATTTTTAATAGCTATCTTTCTGGGTTAAATCAGTCTTGATTTGTATAATCGTGTCTGGTCCATGAGGTTACTGCAGATCATGCTTATTTAGTGGATAAGTATTATTTTTATGATTAATCTTCAAAATTAGTTAACTGATTTATAGTATCTAAGCTCACTTAATATGCTTTAATCAGATTAATCACGTTAATCAGGGTTAGCGTTCAGAGTATTATACTGAGAAAGCAGGTTTTCAGGCTGCCTGAAAACCCCTTTAATGCTTTATATTTCACACGTGCATTACCCAACGACTTGTGAGTGGAAGAAAGCAAGTGAAAATGACACATTGTAACGGAGCGACACGATGAATTCCCTTGTTAATCAATGTCTCATTATATGCTTTGTTCCATTTTCAATCATGGAGGAGTTGGAACCCAGTGCTGTTTTCTTCGCACAGCCAGGGGTGACACAGTTGGTGATGTGTAAGAGCAGAGGACCTTATAACACACCATGTCAGGCTGACAAGAACGCAAACGACGTGACGGGAACAGGAACAGGAGCCCCTCCAACCAGAGACGCTGAGCTCCTGCAATAGTAGCACCGCCGCTTTTAAAAAAGCCAAATGCTATTTTTTAACTAATTTTTATTCAGCCACACAGCTAATAGCGCCACTAGATTGACTGATGGCAGATTGTTCGACTGCTTCCCGTTTATTCGGTTAGCTTGTGTTTATGTGTCTCGAACATCATCAAAACTGAACCATGGCTGGTATTTGACACGGCCGCCTTGTTTATGGAACCCAGGAAAACACCGATTCACGTGTGTGGGTCGCATGCTATTAAAGCAATTAATTATACGTCTAAGTATCATCATCCTAGAAGCAATTCAACAAGCATTTCTCTATTCTGTGGAAACCCAGCTAATGATACCGTGACAGGGACAGCTGAAATCCCCAAACATAAATTTATGCATATTTTTTTTAATCTTCTCTTGAATCCTTCCATTTTAAGTTACAGAAAACATGCCCTGAACAAGTTCAGAATATTTCAGGGTTAAGTTTGCTATATACAATTTTGTTAGAAACTGGAAGGAATTTTATTTTTTTATGCCATTTAAATTCTCTGTGGACTCTCGTTTACGTGACAGTGGCAGAGCAACGCAGGTAAACCCGAAACGCACGCCATCTGTTATGTTTTGTTTAGGGAAAAAAACATCCTAAATAAGTAAAGGCTTCTGTTTATGTTCTGCGGCGACCAAATGACAGCCTTCCGGGGATCTTCCTTGGGTAGACGGCGCTGCTTTGCTGTTAGCTGTGAGATCCTTTTAAGTATATATTAACAGGCCAGATCTGGTTTAATGACATGCTACACGGGGATTGATTTTACACAGCTTCCTGCAGTGCGAGTGCACCCTCACTGTGTCACTAACTATGCCCCCCATTTAGTCTGAACCACTATACGGCAGCACTAGATGTGCACTAGATGTTCAGTGAACGTATCAGTATTAGTGTGATTAATGTATGAGCTCAGTGGCAGCTCTGTCTGTCATGCTAGTGATTAATTTCTGCCTCTGGAGGTACAGCATGTGTGGGACCTGTACTGAATGAGCTGAATAGTCTTTCAGCTATTATTCTCTGCATCCTTTAAAGCCATGCTGTGAGTACAAATGTAATGTTTACATCCAGCCTTGTATTTGATTCAGTTTCTGAACAGCCCCTGTCCTGAACAACCAGCCACATTCAAGTGCAGGATAGCAACTAGAATGGCACTTAATTTTGCTTTAATTTTGGCTTATAACCAGTGTAATGAAATATGGTTAATTCTGAAGTTATAGTATGTATATTACATTTTATATAAAATGTCAAATGTATGTAGATTATGTAGAAGCCAATATTTATGGTAAAAATTGCAAAAAGGTGAATGACTTTTTCTTTGGATAAGTCCTGCTATTGCCCACCAACTTGGATCCATGCTTTTGATTATTATTACACCAGAATGTTTATTTGAAATGCTGACATTACATTGACATTCGGTGACAGACAGCAACGACCCGCAGACCACAGATCTATGGAAAGCTTGCAGTTTGACCTTATGGATATTTGACTGGGATATTATGCTTCATGGAGAGAAATGATGTACCTAAGAAATGAATTCATCTCATAAATGTTTTTAAGAGATTTAAATAAATCAACATTGCACTCGAAAATTACAATTTTTATTTAAGCCAATTTGTGCAAAACATAGTCGGTTGAATCGTGATTTGATCTTTCGTACTTTTGCCCTGTAGGAGAATATAGAGAAATAAGGAGGACTGATAGAGTCTATTGCTCCAAGTCGTCTGTTACTATTACTTCTTCTGGGGTGAAGACTAGGGGAAGTGTGGCCCTTGGATTCCTTATCCCACATCCATTTGCAGATCTTAAAAGCTCTGCCTACCTGTGAGACATGGTGAGATACAGTGTTGAGACAGTAGTTATCTACCTTGTGAGTTTTTATCTTTTTTTTTTTATCTTACTGGTACAATGCAGCAGGTATTAGAGTGTTCATGAGCCAGCCTGACCCGAGGTTCTATAGCCGATTCAAACTGCTTTTTCCTGCTCTCTGATTTTTGATTGCCTTACAAAAGTGTTGACTATTTGTTTAATGACAATAATAATAATAGTAATAATAATAATAATAAAACTTTTTCTTTGACTGACCACCAGCTGGTGCCTGTGAGCTAAGTCAATTTAAATAGACATCCATAAAAAAGGCTATCCAAAACATTATGTACAAAGTAATTGATGGTGCTGTTACTCCTTGATTTATATTGCTCTTGAGTGACTATTAAGTTTTAAGGCTTCTTGTTTAAGTAAAAATAATAGGGCTGCCAAACACATTGCAATCACAATTTGACCCATGAGCAATTTTAACTGCTGAGTAAACGAGCAGTTGTAGCTATATCTCATGCTAGCACTACACATTTTTGCCATTCCTCACTTCATTTTTAATGTGCCGCCTATATATATCCCAGCTGCAGTGCTTCAGAAACTATATTCGGCACTGTGAAACTTTTAAGACAGGAAGGCTGTGCGCAGTGGGGCTTCTGATGTAAGCTGAAAGATACCCCAATGAGAGGTTTAATACCCAAGAGTGTTTATGTGAAAACACCAAGCTGTTTTCACAATGAACATTACAGTGCACTATCATATCACTGCCTCTCTATCTAATATTAAAATGCTATTGTTATTATTTTTTAATTAAAGACAATAATAACTTTTAGCAAATGAGCGGAGAGCCACATCAAAATATGGGTCACTTTAAAAAGGCACAAAGATTGTTTTATTTTTCAGGATGCTGCTTTTGTCTGGAACTTAAAAGAAGCAGGGTAGCACTAAGGCTCACGATTCTCAGCCGGGCTCTGCGTCACAGCCCAGTTTGCATGTTCTCACTGTGTCTCCTCAGGGTAACTCCATTTTCGTTCCATATTCCAAATATATTAAATAGTATTAGCAGTTACTGAAAAATGGATGCATAGATGGAAGTTAAAAGAAAGTTCTAGAAGATATTATTAATGCTTGAAACTGATGGCAGTACTTTCCTTCAGGACTGCATAATAACACAATGGTCCTGATGTCACGTGCATTTCCCAAAAGCATTGTAGTGCTAAAATAATTTTTTCATGGAGTCTTTATGGAGTTCAGAACTCTTTTTTTTCCCCAGCTGGGAATGTTTCTTGATGAATTCATATGAAATTATGTAACGAAGAACCCAAGAAATGAATGAGGCTTCTTTTGCCTGTATCTTTGGCATAATCATCGTGTTCTTTTGTGACACTTAATCAAACCTGTCGTGCGCCTCCTGCACAATTTAACACTGCATAAGCTGCTGGAATCAGAAAGCAGCAGTTTATTTTGTATTGTCGAAAATGTAATTATACATGTACTAAAATATTTAAAGGTTTGATTCATATTAAATTCTTACATTCATAGAATGCATGGCAGTAGTCAGTATCAAAACTTTGCACAGTGGCAGAGATTCATATGAAATTGTTCAGAAGGAAAGTGATACTGGCATATAAGATTGGAAACCCTCAGTTTTTTCCTGGGACAGAAGTGTATCCACTGCTGACTCCGATTGATCACACTGTGCACCATATTACTGCAGATCCCACAATGGCTTTCAAGGCTATGGGCCTTTTCTACAACAATTGTTTCCGTTACTCCCAATGCTTTTAAAAACCTGGATCACTGAGTTTTACTAACACTCAACGCTTGGCACTCAAAGGCTCAGACAACTCACAAGCGGAGGCCGCGTCGTGCTTTTTCCCCCTGCAGGTTTTGAAATGTCTTTGGTAAAATAGTGAGCCATAGGTCACTGCTGAGACTGATTGCACTAACGAGCCTGGGGGATAAAACGACCTGATCCTGCTGGATGTCGGCCAAATGCTTCCATCTAAATAAACTTCAGCTGATGATCAACTTGTACCTCTGATTGTCCACTTTGATGATGCAGTAAGGGCATCAGTCAGTATTCTATGTACTGTATATAAAACATATCAATCAAACCAATATAGTTGTCTTATAGTAACCTTAATACAAATATCTTCCTATTTATGTATATCTTATTCTAAACTGCATTTCCAGGTAAAAAAAATAATACATAACTAATGCACAGTTTCTGCAGTAAGATTTTCTAATAAAAGTTATTAAATTTTTATATAATATGTCGGTGGTTTGGGTGCTTCAAATAGTGCACAATTGTAAAGAAATAATGAACCGCCTTGTATGTTATGCTAATGAGGCCGTCTGTGTTTCATCCGGCAAAAGAGCACCGTCTTCTTTGTCCTGTTTGTTGCAGGGTAAAGAATTTCTGGGCAAATTTTTTATTCCGAAGAGCCGCCGTGACCTACATTATGGGACGTCCGTGTCAACCGTCATCTCAATTACTGCCACACACAAAGGAGAATATGCAGTGTGTTTGAGTGAAGGCCATGGGAATGGGTTGAAAGCACAGGCGCACCCCTGCTGGAAGGCACAGCAACATGCATATTGATTACAGCTGAAGGAATGAGGCATGTGATTCTTCCGTACCATTATGCATATTCCTACAGCAAACAGAAACAACAGAAGTTGCAGAAACTCCTATAAAGAATATTAATATTAAAAAAAGACAGATGATGTTTCACCTCATTATAAATGATTTTGCCTTTGGGATGTACAATTTTACAAACAAATGTAATAACAATAAAATTGATGTTTTTATTAGCTGTTTCAATTTTCTCATTCTTTAAAAAAAATATTATTATACTACCTTTGTCACATCCTACCCGCTGTGTGCATTTGAACCTCCTGTCTCCTCCCTAGGTTGACCCTAACAAGCCGCCCCTGTTACTCATTTGTCATTCCCCATGTCCCGTTCATGTTAATCACTCCCAGCTGCCTCTCGTTAGCTTCCTCGTTAGTATATATGTGCATCAAAGACATTGATGTTGAACCTCAATGAAGTTGTGGCTTGATGTTGTCGCTGTTCCTATTGTCCAGTCCTCCCATTTTGATCCCTTATGGTCCAGTTTGTTACCAGGCTCCATTCCTTTATTTCAAAAAACACTTTTTGTTTTATTAGGACAGCCACCCTCAAATACGTCATCCCTTAAGTAATGACACCTAGGCTGTTTGAGGACTGATCATAATGAGAGCATTTTCTCATCATCAGTCTAGAACACACAACATTTCCAGAAGATATACAGTATGAAGACATACTAAGCAGGAAAGAATTATTAAAAATTAAATACTTATTAAACTTAATTCATACTGTGGTCAAATCAAACTCATTAATTTTATCATATTACTGAGCCACATCTGCCAAGCTGTGGCTTAATAAAGAACTGAACAGTATATTTAATCTATTAATCTTCCAACTACTGGTACAGCACAGAATTATGGGGAGCCTGAGGATAAAAGGCGGGGGAACACCTTAGATCGGATGTCAGTGATCTTTATAGAATGCCATTTAACATTTGATGCTTTACATTAAAAGCAACTGGATAGTAACGTGTTCTATGCATGCTATGTCAGTAAGAATCTATGAACATTCATAACACATTATAATGCATTCATAAAGCCCCATAATCATGTATATAAATATTTCTAAAAAGGTATGTTATAGCCATGTTTGTTAATCATTATGAATGGTTCATCAAGCTCTCATCTATAATGCACTGCAGATACCTTTATAATCCAGTACAATATATTACAGCTTGTTCACTGAAAGTATTATGAATGCAATGCTTTAAGACATGTCAAGGCATGGGTGTAAATTATAGAGGGGATGGAGGGGTTGTTACCCCCAAAAAAACAAAAACAGCTAATACAACCCCCTGGATCCCATTAAATGAGTAGAGGTCAACCTTCCTAATGCTCAACCCAAAGTTATGCCCTTGTGTAAAGGTATACTTACATGCTGCTTACTGTTTTATGAATGCATTATCAAGGCATTATGAAGGTGTACTGATGTTCTATGATTTCATAATGAATGCATTGCGAAGGTGCCGTTATTGTAAAGCATTACCAAATAATTAATAACACTACTAAATTGGTTGGTTCCAAATTAATTTACTGATTTTCCAAAAAACAAACCTTTCTTCCCTGTAAAACAGAGGCCAACACCAGCTTACTATAGAATCATGAACTGAAGCTGTAACAGGCATATAATCAAAGGATTGATTACCTATGTGACCATAATTATAGAATTGATTACCGATCATGAGTGAATTTGCTAAAAGCAAGATTGAATTCTGTCCTTAGCTTTGGTATTGATCTTTTAAAATTCTAAGACTCAAACTGAGGCCTGCTTTCATTTTTAAAGGTAATAGCCAAGTCATTTAGCTTTTTAACTGAAAGATAATTGAGTGGATTATGGTGATTGTATACAGGCTTCTCCTAACCACTGAAATATCCCACTCATTATTTCACTTATATTTAAATGCTGATCGATTGTGACCAACAGCTCCAACATTCTGAGAAAAGGGTAACATTAGCAAGTAATTGAAGCCACCCCCCACCCAGACACACTTTCTCCTTATAATGAGTTTATATTAGATACTGCCTTAAAATGCATTTTAAAAGGAGGTTATAAAAGTGATCTTGAGGAAAAATAATTGCATATTCCCACAGTCAATAATAATTTTAAGGTTCATTAAAACCGTGTTTAATGACTATCCACAGTACAGCACAAATAAGTACTAATTATCATGCTTGTGGCAATACTTGCGGTTTGCACAGCCGGAGTTTGCGGTGTTGATTCTGTGTAAGGGAACCGGTGCCAAACGGTGAAATCCTGGCAGTGAACAAGATCTAAGGTGAAAGTCCTGGCAATGAACGAGATCTAAGGTGAAAGTCCTGGCATGGGAAGTTCAGGAGCAGAGCCAGGTGTAGCAAGAGTTCAGTGACCAAACCAAACACCAGGAACCAAAAGATGAAAACAAAGCACAAAGACACCGTGAGGAAACTAATGCTCACGGGCTGAGCCTTGCTAGCAACAATGACTATTTACTGCTTATAGCTGTTCATTCAATTAACTGGGAATGCTTCTGCATTCGGTTCAATGCGAAAGGACGTCCCAGTAGAGAACCCAGAAGGGAAGATGGTCAGCTGGGTTTGGGGCCTCGGAAATGGCTGCCTTGGAGTGATTTTATTACTGCTGAATTCTGGTTCTTGTAGAGCGCACATTCAGATGTTCACCGCCGTCGGTTACGGAGCGCGGCACCAACGCCACACGTCACACGCCGTCCCTGGTCCACAGACTTTGATTCCAGTTGCTCACATACTCTTGAACTTACTGACCATGGTATCCCAGTTGTGCCATAAATTGTTCTCGATCCATCAAAGGGATAGTTAATCTTCTTGCCTGGCCTTGTGACAAGCCCAGGCCCAAACAAAGACAGAGTCACATAAAAAGGACAATCTAAGGATACATTTTTCTTCATAATGGATACAAAAAACATAAACTATTCATGCAGAGAAATATACATATGTACTTTTACATTCAATAACTGAATGTTATTTCAAAACAATTTATGTTCCTCAGTTTACAGACGTACACATGAATCCATATGTTGTTTTTTGTTATTTGTTGTCATGATGGGACGCTATTCAACACAATGCCAATTATTTTGAATTCCCAATTATTTATTCATACACGAAAAATATTAGTGATGTCAATCTGACTGTATACCTCTGATTGTACATTCTGTGTGAATGAGTTCCCCATGGGAAAGGCGAACAGATGCATGCTCACTTCAGATAACACTGGCCAATTACATCAGCTGAAAATATGCAATAGCTGAAAATATGCAAAGTTACATTCTGCTCATTGTCAGATGGTGAATAAAACGATCTGTTGGTAAGACACGCCCTGTACTGAGTTTCCAAGGTGATAGAGTAGGAGACAATAAAAGAATATTCCCGCCACAAGGGTATGTGGTGGAAGCAAGCCTGCATGCTGTTCGATAAAACATTCCTTCAAAACGCCACTCTCCACATGACTGGAGGTTTTCAGGCGCTGGCTATTGTAGCCTGAACTTCATGGTTCCTCTAGCTTTATAAGAGTTTTGTTCCAACTCCATGGTTCCATCCATCTCCAACACCTCCAGCGTTCTCCATCATTTTATGTTTTCTCGGGGGTATCTATGTATGAGGAATCGTCTTCTTTTCCATTGCTTCTATGCTGCCGATGGAGGCCACATCCAAACACTGAACTGATTACCCTACCCATGTGCAATGTAAATATTATTAAACCAACAGTCTTTTCCAGAACCCTTTATGTATTCAGATCAAGTGTGCTAATATTTTATATGCGTGTAAATATTTTGTAGCTGGTATTATTGGCCAGAGAAAACACTAGCTCATCTGCTCAGATTCCCCGACTATCATGCAGAACTCAGCCACAACCAATACATGCATCACCAATAGCCTGATCACTGGTCTTCATTTCACCATGTTCCTTTTATTCAAAAGTTAATTGTGTTTCTTTTATTCATCCACTTCATCAGTCATTCCTAGCATTCTTCAACATCCATATTCTGTACCTGCTTATCCTATTTGGGGTCATGGGGGGGTCCAGGGTCTGTCCCGCAGGCACACCTACAGTACAGGCAGTTGGGCGACATCAATTCACGTTAGTATGTTTTTGGTTTGTGGGGGGGGACCAGAGTAGCTGGTAGAGGAACCCCCACAACAAAATGGGGGGGGGGCTGTAAACTCGACGTAAGACGTAAGGGCAGAAATTCTAACCCCAGTCCCAAAGATGTGAGGTGAAGGTGCTACCCACCACACTGCTCCACTGCATCACTGCTCCACTGCATCACTGCTCCAGTGCATCACCCCATGCGCTAACATACTAGCAGTTAGTACCATAGTATTATTTAGGAGACATTAGCATTGCTCTGGCATTATGTTGTGTTAATAAAATGAATTTTATTAACACTGTGTGCTGACAAGCAGAAGCTTTACAAGTTATGGAACTCGTGAGTTTCAAGGTCCTTCAAATGAGTCAAGCGATAACTTCCGTCAATTGATATAATTGAAATAGTTCTAATTCACTCGTACTTAGAAGGTGAAATTCCTTCACTCTTATCCTCTGTGGTGATAAAACGAAGCCACATTTGATATTAACATTTGCCTTGAGTGGCTGACGCCCGTATCCACAGTAATATTAAAAGAAAACATGCACTTGTAATATTAACTATTGTTGTTCTTCTCTTTGCACATGAGCTTATAATAACATAAGGCTGCAAATGATCAGCTGACACCTGCAGACATTTCTGCATTGAACCATCACCTTACCCAGCCTTACTCTACGTCAGTAAGAGCTGTTTCTTTGGCGAGAATGAAATGCTGGCACAGCGAAGAACAAAGAAAGAGGCTTATTGGGTTTCAGATGAATTCATGAATCCCGGTGTGATTATCATACACAATCATGCAAACTAATTATATAGCAGCTGGGCCACTTTAAAAACTGGGAGACTTAAGCGACCCCATTAGTGCCAGCATATGGAGTCGTTGACCTGGCGACCAGTTCAGTCATCCAAATTAAAAAATATGTATCAAATGTGACCTCCTTCTGCTCGCTTTTATATTATTTTCACTCTCGATTTTTTATTATTATTTTCTAGCATCATTTTCGGCAGCAGAGAAATATATAATGAAAGAGCTTTTATATATAGATTCACCTTCGTCTCCCTATACCTAAATAAAGGGACTTGTGAAAGTCATTTACAAACTTAAAGGTAGAACGGTAGTATTTTTCTCTACGTGGTGAATACTTTCAGTTTTCTGAACCCAAATACAATGGTGAAGAATGGTTATTATTTATTAATAATTACTAGTCTTTTGTTGCCATTGCTTCCAAACTTCATAGTGGCTTCCCAGTGTCTGCATTTCTTTATTTAGCAAAATGATGTCCAATTGAGCATGCAGGGTCAGAGTGTCCCATGACTAACTAGGGGATAAGGACCTTGTTTTATGGCCCAATGGTGAAACTACACTGCCGACCTTGGGATTTGAACAGGCACCCTTCTGTCCTCAGACCCAACGTCTTAACCCTCTGAGGCACAAACTGTCCCCACCGGGAAAGTTCAGGTCAGGACTATTTTTGTGTTGAGTTGGACATGCTTAGGATCATGGTCCTACTGATAGATCCAACAACGGCCCAGTTTTAGTTTTCCAATTATTGATTTAAATTGTCCTGGTACAATATTTCATGAAGTCCGTAATGCCATTTACCCTAACGAGGTTTCCAGGGCTTTTGGAGGAAAAACCCCCCAGAACATCACAGAACCTCCACCATATTTTACAGTTGGGGTAAGGTTCTTTTCATTATAGCCATCTTTCTTTTTACACCAAACCCAAACTGGTTGTTTATTGCCAAAAAAAAGCTCAATTTTTTTTCACCAGACCTTTGAATTTGGTTCCGGTTAAAATTGTAGTAGTGTTTCACAATCTCCAGGCATTTACGTTTGTGGTTAACTAACAGAAAAGGCTTTTTTTCTGGTGTACCTTCCAAATAATTTGCATGAAGATGGCGTCAGATGTTTTTTTGTGAGACTTGGTAACCCTAAGATTTTCGTTTGTCTTGTAATTGGCCAACCGTGTTCCTTGAAGATTTTTTTGCCTCGTTTACGATCCTCCTCACTGTACGCGGTGGCAAAATAGACTTGGGTCCCCCTCCAGGTGGGACTGTAACAGTTCCAGTTGTTCTCCACTTTTTTATTATTGCCCTGGCAGTTTTATGAAGGTCAGCACACTTCTCCCTCATTTGGTCAGTGTTTTCTCTTATCTTTCCCACACTGTAATAAAGAAAAAGTTAAGATAACTTAATATTCCAAGGCAACTTACCGCACAAGATTTTTGAGTTTTGAGCGCAACTCAACGTTTGAAGTTTTTAAGAAAACCACCTTTTGTTATGCTGAGTAATTATTTTTGGTTCAGATAATTTATCGTTCATATCTGTAAAGACTTTGACTTTTTGGTTTTACGTACTATGAATTCCTAACAAAAGTTGTTCCAACTTATTGCATATGTGTAAAGACTTCAAATTTTGAGTTTAGCATACCAAGGCTTCCCCTATTGCAGTGCCCAGGGCTTCAAAAACAGCCCTGAAAGATGTACTAGCCTGGGCTTAAACTGGAAATGTTTGGGTCAGAGGCACATGGATTTAACCCACTGAGCTACATGCTGCCCTCTCTGCCCTGGAATGTGGCCAAAACTCTGACCAGTTATAAAACTGTAAATAGTGTTTTTGTGTTAGCACCTTATACAGCTCGCGTTCCATACAGCTGAGCGTGTGTCTGAGTGAGCTAAGCCCCTCTACTCTTGAACTGCAGGTCATCAGTTCAAGCCCAGCAGCGGCACATGTGGGGGCCCTTGAGCAAGGCCTGTGACCCCCCAGCTCCCTGGGCACTGTTCCAGCTAGCTGCCCTTCACAGTCAAGCTTGCTGTCATTCCCCATGGGGATCCTGAAAAAAATTGTCTGATATTATTTATTATTACAGTAAAATCCCATTATAATTGACTTCAAGGGACCTGGCGAAGCAGTCTGTCCAAAGTCTGTTATACCCAGAGTTGCTGTATGGCCAAAACACAACTACAGGACACCATTTACTCATGCCACACCCCAGCAGACACACTTGTAGTATAGATTATTATATTGTACATGTAGTGATCCAACCAGACCTGACCAGATGCGTGAATATTAATAATCCTGACTATGTATCTGTGCTGGATACCACCGGCACGCCACACGCCTTGTAGGCGGAGCCTGCATGTCCATTATAGCCAAACAAAACTACAACTAAAAGCCGCCCTGGGACCAAACACCTGTGATTTGTTCGTTATAAGCGAAATTCCGTTATATGCAAATTTGCTATATCCAGTGCTTTTTCTGCATGTTCTTAAAGGTGCACGGCTGGGACCTGCAGACCTTGTCCATTACAGACGATATACCGTTATAAGCAAGTCCACTATAACTGGATTTCACTGTATCATTGCAATGTACTTTGTATTTGCCCCAGCTGGGGGGGCCTCAGGCAATCGCTTGCCTTGTCTGTCCACTTCCTATGTCTCTGATTACACGTCTAACAGGTCCCTTGTTTGGAAGAACTTGTTGGACCAGGAAACTCAATCCTCATGTTGAATAAACATCCAGAGATGAAACCGCAAACTATGTAGACTCCAATACTGCAAAATGCTGATGAAACAGACACACCAGCAACCTTCTTAAATCACACAGAATGTTTACCTGAAGGCAGATTTCATACTGAAATTACCTCCTTTTTGGAAGCAAAACATGTGATGACTCCATGTAGAAATTTTATAGCGAGAAGAAACCCTCTTTAGATGCCTCCTTACCTAGTTTTCTTGCTGGTTGTTAGTATTGTGTTATCCAAAATTCTTTAACCAAAAACACCTTTTCACATTTGACAGGCAGTAAAAGTCACCCTGGATTGGTTCTGCTGAAGTGTAAATTATCTTTCTTTAGAAGATACAATGCCTTTATAAAGCCTGACACATATCAAACGAAGCAAGGCTGTACTTGCAAGATTATATTCAGTATTAAAACCGGGATACTGGATTCCTGAACTTTCAGATGCACCTAGGTTCACATCTTATACCTGCAGTCAGATTTGACAAATAATTCATGAGATAGGAGTATTTGTTTAAAACAATACCTTTAGGCATAGCGGGTGAGATGATAAGTAACAAACACACACACACACACACACACACACACACACACACACACACACACACACACACACACGCAGATCTAAAGGACAGAAACAAACAGTGTAACGCATAAGAATCGCTATTCAGCTGCCTGTGAAAAAGTGCAGGCATGCAGAACAAAGGACGTTCAACAAACCGCAAATTCCAGAATGAATGACTATTACTTTTTTTGTTGGGGTTTACAAAGCTTCCTTTTTTGCCCCGGAACACAGGAGTATATTCATCCTTTATATTTGCCTATAATCAGATTTGTGTGAAGACTCATCTGCAAAACCGCAAAGAATTGGAAAATATTTTTCAGCTACGGGAAACATGTAAAACTGGATGAGTAGCATTCTCATCTCATCTCATCCAATCTCATCTCATCCAATCTCATCTCATCCAATCTCATCTCATCCAATCTCATCTCATCTCATCTCATCTCCTTGATGCTTCTCTTGGTGAGGGTCATGATTCAGTAACACTCTAAATACTTAAAAAAAAAAAAAATCAACAATACAGTTACATTCTAACGAGTTAAAAAGCTCCTAAATATCTCATTACAGCATGAATCTCCTACATAAGAGCGTTGGAATGTAAAACATCTCATTTGTGACTGAGTTCTCTCTCTGCATCCCTCTATGAAGGAAAAGGGCAACAGAGACCTCAGTGTTTTACCCTATGAAAGACATTCTGTTATAAATTGAAGGGCTGGTAACCACCTCCAATAGACAATGTTGTTTCTGTGCTGGAGGAAGTGGTCCACTTCATATAAATCCTTGTAGACCAATGTGCTGCACTACATTGATAGTAACAGTGTCCTGCTCAAAATGCATTACAGAAAATATGTGCAAAAAGTGATACAGCTTCAGTTGAAATTTAACGCCGTCTAACTCCAGATATAGATTTTTGACTTTAGGCAAAATTCCCAACCAGTGTTATACTTTTAAGATTTATTGCCATTTTCTCGGGAATTTCTGTTTCTTTACACCAAACATTTTGTCATCCAAATGATAGACTTTGATGAAAAAAGAATTGGTCTGGACGTGTGACGAAAAATGGAAAAGGAAGCGTTGCATTTGTTCCTATGGGGATCCAGTAAAAAAAAAAAAAAAAAAGCCAAATTGCATTGCTAACTTGGCGAAAAGATATGGCTCTTGAAGAAAAATGTGAGTTTTTTGGGGGTTTATTTTGATTTCCGTGTGTGTGTGTGTGTGTGTGTGTGTGTGTGTGTGGGGTGGGGGGGGTTACACAAACAGAGAAAAGGAAATGAACCAGTACAGATGCTGTCCTTAGCTCACGTCATCAACAGGCGCAATGCAATTTTATTTATATAGCGCATTATCACAACATTACATTGTCTCAATGCGCTTTACATTTCTGGTAATCTAACTTTTTTAGCTCCACCAATAAATGATGTTTCATTAGTGGTTTAATCCCACCCCCCCCAGCTACTAAAAAAAACCAGACTTGAACAGTAAACGGAGGCCATGCTGTCATACTGTAAAGTGTGGTAGAGCTCCAGCTTCACTGTAGACACCCCCCACAGCACCTGTCCTCGTGTGGATGTGCTGCTTTGGTGTTCAGCCCCTATATTCTCCAGTGACAGATGTGAAGTCAGTTATATAACATTAAGAAGTCCGGTTATCAAATAAAGTTGTATGAAAACTCACTGAATAGGCTGGTAAAATACAGCAGTACAAAGCAGCCTGAGTACTCCTACAGTAGCTATCTGTGGATTGCACCCAGGAGTTAATGATGAGGAAGAGCTATCATTCTATTCCTGTTTGTCTTATTCCCGGGAAATTGATTATACTGCTGTGCAATCACCCCCCCTCAGCGGGACCCTGCACCCCCCCCTTCATCAAATTTGCCACTAAGGAGGCTGTACCCTGTCGTGCGTCACTGTCATCTAAATTTTTAAAATGTAAATGTAAATTTTTTAATTGTTTTGAAATTAGTTTTAAATATGCATAAGCATCTGCATGCCATGGAAACTGATCTTGTTATTTAAAATTTAGTTTTACTCATTTGTAATTTGATTGGTCTAAACGCCAGTCCACAGAAGGATGTGAATGCATTTATAATGTAGTTGGCAAGCTTATAATGCATGTTAACTGCATTAAAATTAAGCAAAAATCTTTAGTGACTTTCTTGGGATAAAATAATATTTAACAAAATAATATCTGAAAAGTGGCAAATGTGCTGTTAAATAAAGGAAACCAGTCTTCAGATGTTTTTCAGTCGATTGACTGACTAGTAAAAATGACCACACTTGATAAAATTCCTTCTATCCATCCATCCATCCATATGCTCACCACCTCCCAATTCCTCCCAGGGTGTAGGGATGGAGCCAGATCCTGAAAAGAACCAGTGCAGTCTGATGATAATACAGTATAAGCAGAATGTAGTACATTGTAGACCGATATGCAGAGCTAGCTTATCTTTTGTTTTCCTGTTGGACTTATATATGCGAAGTGGAATTTGTTTGACCAAGGGGAGGACATTAGCCTACATTGGGTCTAGCAGTGTAGTTAGAATTTTTTGTTTACATTGTATTTTCGCAGACAGTTGGGAAATTGCATATATATTACTATTCTATCCATTGCAAATGCAGAAATGTTACTTTTCCAAAGAACTCTTACATAAAAAAATGAATGCAAGGTGCTTACTGTAATAAGATTCATGGAAGAGTACAGGTGAATATGGGCAAATTGTCACTATATCACAGATATGTTTTGCATTTGAATATTACCTCTCTTACAAATGAATATTACCTCTGTGACAGACCATCCATGTATGTATGACTGGATGTACTATATATCTGTAAAATCTGTCAGATATTTATATATTGATAAGGGGAAAAGAACCATATGAATTTATTAGCATATAAAAAATCCATGTCACATACACAATGGTTTGTTTACATTAGCCTGCGTAAGTAGATAAAAAATAGTATCTCTATTTCTTACATTCTTGATTCGCTGGACAATCACTGGAAGATAAAACAATATCTATTCTAGGTCAGCCCCTAGAGTCAATGTTAACTTTCGATGAAACGCTTATTCAGCTATTTAGAACTTTTGCCTGATAAAAAAAACGTATCAGTAATAATGCAGGGATGATACAGGAAATGCCCGGTGCTGCAGTTAGCGAGAAAGATAGCTCTCTGTTTTGAAAGCACCCAGAACAGAAAAATACCAAGCAAATACATTTTTTTTCCACCTTTTTGTAGCTTTTGCTGTAAAGGATATTGTCCTGAACTCGGTCTATCAACAGTGTCCAGACATTGGACTTGTGACATTATTTAAGATGGCGTCCTATGCCTGAGCCTGAACCAGACTTTAGATCCTACGTTCTACAGAGCTTCCAGCTTCACGTTGACACCCTGCCTTTTTACCTTAGCGTTCTGGCCGACCCGCCAATGAACTTTATCACTTGACCACATTCTCATATACAGCTTCTGCAAATGTACTCTGCATGTTGCACATCAATATAAATACTCTTTTCATGGGTTATCTGCGGCCCAGCTTAAAAGGGGATGGAGATATGTTTGTTTTCCCTGTTGGTAAATTGAATTTTCTGTCGCTTGTTTGTTTCCCGCAAAAAAGTCAAATGTTATGCGTTTGACAATAACTTCCATAAAACTGAATTTAATTTAGATAACAGGTTGGCGGACAGAAATCCAGTGGAACAATTATGTGCGGAAATCATGGAAATGTGGGAGAGCAGATAGCGGTGTAGTTAAGGGTCATTTATGTGGAGGCCGGCATGGTATTCTCACGGGAGACGCTCACATGAAGCGATTGGTCTGAGTTTTAAGCACCTAAAAATTTATAATAATAAGAGTGTGGGCTGAGTATACCAATTTCTCCTTTAGACAAAACAAGTGAAGTTCAGGTGGTTTTAATGAATCTAAAATACTGTTATAGTGTTCATGTATATGAGTAAATAGACGTTTATATGAACACTGTCCATTTAAATCTGTACTATGTGGCAAACTGCATATATCTTGGGGTAAAGCTCTCAATCAATGCAACTGCACACATTCCTTGACTTAGAAAATAATCGTACATAAAGGAGGCTTGATATCAGGATAAAAATTAAGAACGATACCGTATACGTGACAAAAAAAAAAAGTAATCCAATTATGCAAATTTACTTGGCAAGCATTTTACTAACTGTATAAATCTGATTAAATCAATTTTGATATTAGCTGCATTTTCCTTGACAAACGACAGAATAAGTGGATTCACTTTCTAGAGCTGATGCGGGTTGCTCCAGAACGAGAAGCTGCTTGCATGTGGCGCCCTTGCCTGACACAAAGTGTGTGGCGTCTGAACATTCTTACTATTTAAAACACGTGCGATGCAGCACTCAGACACTTCATTAACACCTGCATATGAGCACCATGGTATTGCAGGGATAAATATAAAGAGAGGATGAGAAGCAGTTGACACCCCCCAAGAAAAAGGAAAAAGAAGAAAAAAAAGACTTATTTGTAAATGTGACTTGTCCTTATGGCCTTTATGTTTATGTATTATTATTTTACAGTTACCCCTGATGAGTTCTTCAGTATTTAAGCGGTTTTAAATGAACACGCCTCTGGGACAACTTTAGAGGTTACATCTAATTCATATTGACAATGCAGAACTGGACAAAACCTTGGCGCTTGTTTATATTAAATATAATGAGCAATACCAGATTTTGGCGAGATTAATTATTCTGTAGACACAAAACCCAGAGGGCTGGGTTACCAGTCCTTGTGTAATGTAGCTGAAGGCTTCATAACCTTATTATTATT
>JAABNY020000040.1:7003828-7013834 GCA_015164015.2 Brevimyrus niger | reverse complement strand
GTAGACACAAAACCCAGAGGGCTGGGTTACCAGTCCTTGTGTAATGTAGCTGAAGGCTTCATAACCTTATTATTATTATTTATTTAACCTTATTATTAACCTTATTTATTTATTTATTTATTTTGTATTATAACTTCCGCAAGTTGGGGATTCAGGGGCAGTTCAACTCATTTTAATGCCTCCAGGCTCATTCATTCAACATCTGAAGACATTCTGTGCTTCAGTAGTTTAATGTCTTCATCTAATAGTTGTACATGGCGTATGTTTTTACTGCATTGACGTGACATTTGATTGAGACGCTTATGCTAATGAAGATGCGTAAAAAAGAGGGCGTGGCCATATTTGCCATTTTCAAGGTCGAAGATTGTATGGACATGATGAAACATTTCCAATTGTCCATTGGTTTTATTATATGCCTGTTTATTAATCTGTTTACTAAAGATGAGCCTTCTTCGAGGGGGAGGGGAGTGAGTAGTTAATTACTTCTTCTGTAGATTATCTATGTCTTGTCAGATTCTTAGAGGAAACGCCTTGGTATACCACTTTGTTCCTCATACCTTATTCATCACATGGGGACCTTTAGGAGAATAATGATCATACAGAATTTGCTCCAGGCGTAAACATGAGGCGACAGACAAAGAAATGGAAAACAGAGAATGTCTAATCTTCTAACCTGGCATTACTCAAAGATGCTGCCAGAGGATTGAGATGGAAGGATGATACGCAAACTACGCAAATACTCTCTCCCCGTATTTCTCAATAGAGTTGTAATTTCGGCTGGTAGTATTTAGGCAGCATTAATTGATATTTAAGTTAGCGAATTATTTATGAGGGAAAATTTATATATTGGTACCTCATCCTATCACTTGCTGCATTCCTCTAAAATTCCAGTATGAGCAGCATGTACAGTGACTAAAACCATTTGCACTTCTTTCTATTAACTGTAACTAGGTCATATTTTTGCTTTGGCACGCATCTTTTGTTTCCTTTGTTACGCTTAACATACCTTTAAATGTCAGTGTAAGAATTATTCCGCAACTTTTTCCTTTTTATCCATTCACTGCTTGTAGAAGCATTTTAATGAATAACAGACAAGCCGTGGCTGAAACATGTCTTATTAAAATGTCATATTAAATCCCATATAAACAATTTCCCCCTCAAACATTAATGTACAGAGGGTAAGGGAGAGGTTGAAAGTAATTTTTCAATACTTTTATCATGGTGGGAAAAATGATAATATAAATTGTAAGAAAGTGATAGAGGAGTGAGGCTGCTGTCTGGGCTTTGAAAACTTTGTCACATGACCACGCCCAAACTTAATCACGTGACCACACCCAAACCCATTTGACTGTCCGCCAACCCAAAAACTCCCAGGCTATACAGATGCTCCTGAGATTCCAGGATTAAAATAAGTGTCCTGACCATGTTTGAGGTAGGCTAGGCTATGATGTTTGTTAGAGTAAGTGAACTGTAGTAAAATGCATTTTTGCCTTCCAATAGGTTTATCGGAACGAAACCCCAACATAACCCAGAGGGCGTCTGTATTGTTTATTTTCCTTCCCACACTCCAACATCAAAAGAAAGCTTGAAAATGTCTATAAAAGATGTGTTTTCTCTTGATACAGTCCTACAATTCTGCAGTTGTACAGCACACACTACTGGGGACTGTTGCCTACCCACAAATTGGACTGTTTTGGATTACATCATTGAATGAGTCAATGCATGTCTCAGGTTCTTTGTAGTTGTTGGCTTTTCACTGTATTTCACTGTATTCCAGGCATGTCGGTGCCACACATGCATGAGTGTAAATACCTTTGTTTTGAATGCTTTATAAGGCTTTCTATTGATCTTTGTCATGCACATCTTCTATACCACCACTTGCAGATTAATTTACCTTTCCATAACTAAAATACTAATTCCATGCTTATCATGCAGAGCTATTGTACACCACCCAGGTGACCGCACCTTTTCATGTCTCACCGCCCCCATATCACTGCTGAATGGGTAAGTTGACTACTGACCTTGTTTGATAAAGATCCATTTCCATACGATACTCCATATACCAGCTGCCTTACCAGTGTTTCTTAATTTTATTTTTTTTTGTAATGAACCTGGTTTAAACACACCAGAGAAATGAAAGAAATGCTTCTTTTTCTTCACGCTGTTACAAAACCAAGGCTCCAGGGGATTTGGAAGGTTTAGCAATTCATACAGTTTGCAGTGAATTAAAAAATAAAATCCTCATATGACTGACAGAACTCATTTGAATGAAATTCCCCTCCTAAATACTTCATGCTGCAAGGCTCCCCACCACCAGATGTTTTGCTCCATTTGCAAAACTTTCACATAAAATAAATGAATACATAAATAAATGAATCATTCTTGCAATATCTGCACCATTTTAAAATTCATTTTGCACTTACTTAGCAATGGTGGTTGCCGTCATGGGTCAATAGACCTGAAAATAAGAAACATGTTGCTGTACACTGCTTTGGCTTATATAAAATGTTGTAAACAGTAGGGTATGAAACAACATAGTATAATTAATAAAGGATATATAATTTTAAGTCAACACATATTCTCCTTTTCAAATGTAAATATGTTGGATTTTTTTTGTCTCTAATTTTCTTTTGTGTCTTTTTTATAAAATAATGTATCACAAATTGAAAAGGAGATTTTATCAGCCTATGTAGTTTTTTCCTTTATTTATTTGGAGGGCTAATATTTGGTAACACAGTTACCAAATTCGGTTTACATTACCTGCACCTTTACATGTATAATGCTTTCATAGAACATTCATAAACAGCGTGTAAGAATACCAATATTTTAACATCTAATATGCATCTGTTAGAAACAGTATATGATTATAAGAATATGATGTTATCACACAATATTTGTTAATAATGTTCATTAAAGCTGTTGTTAGGTACAGTATACTCACATGACAAATATGCATATTCTATGAATGCATTAGGAATGTATTATGAAGGTGCACTGAATGTTCTATGAATGTATCATAAAGGCATTATGAAGGTACAGTAAATGTAAAGCGTTATCTAATGTTCTAGGAGCAATAAGAGAGAAGAAAGTTCTGCCAACATGACAACGCTTGAAAATCTGTGTTTGCTTAGTTACCACCTTGCTAGCAAACGTTTAGGCATGTGCTTACACCAGTCTGGTTTTCACTTGACAGTCAACATGTGTACAAACCTCAGATATGACACCATCGTGCAGTCGTCATGCTATCTGGGGTGTTTCCAAAAATAGTTGACATCATGCGGCCATTAAAACAATGTACGCGATAAAATGTCAAAGGATACAGGTGTATTCTTACTGTTTTGCATATTTAATTTAAATGATATTTTTAAGAATGTGACGAAGATTTAATGGAGGCTAAAGACTGTGAACAGAAAATTGGTTGTAAATAAGCATCAATAAATCAACAACAGCTAAAAGCTTTCACAGGTTGGTCAGTCCACTGTTCAGCTAATTCATTGATGTCCCTCTTCACCTTGCTTGAATTAGCCATGTCTGAAGGTGCCATTCAACTGATAGGTAAGTAAATGCCATTTTTAAGTGCCATAGCCCTTTGAGGATAAAATCTATGTATACAACCTTGTATATCTCTCTGGCAGTCTCAATAAACAATAACACAGTTACCCAGTTTGACATACTGTCAAAAGCATTCATAAAATTATAATTATGGCTTCAGATGACAGCCTTCTCTATATCATGTAAAAAGATTTTGAAAGTGGTCCATAGTCTTAATGAAGATACATATGTTCCTAGCTATTTCTTTAGGGTTTCATACTAATATAGTATTAAGAAATATATTTCCATTGAGATTGCACTGTATAGCATACAGACTTGATGTGTATTAATGTAACATAATGCACTGTTAAAATTTAAATACGCGTAAATTATTTTATATATTCTAAGTGCCCATAACCCATGACATATATTTGACAACCTCACAAATGACATTTTTTCCTTCATTGTGCCGCTGCAGTATCGTGTCGTCCTACTCAACCTACGCATTACCAAGTTATAGCTAATCAGCTAATTAGGTAGCATTAAATGAATTTGATAGCTATTTTAAAAAATATATATAATGTTAACCCTGCACACAAATGTGTTTTAGAACCAATATAAATCTTATAATTATTTATTCTTACGTCCTCCTTAAGATCACGTCATGGAATTTGTACTTTTAACAGCCCATGCGCTACTAAAGACATCCAGGTCGGTACGAGGCAGGCTTACTAACTCTCGTGCATCTGGCCTGACGCTCACGCTTTCACACTCACATGCTCACGCAAGAAATCTTGCAGCGAATCTATATTATTCCATTAAAAACCTAAAATTAGATGCACCAAAAGCGTTGGCGTAGTTTGCAAACCATACAGGCCATTTACAAGATAACAAAACTGTCACATACATGAAAATGTGTGCAGACTTGTTTCGAATCGACAATCTCACTCCAGCCAGCCGGCAACCCTGAGAAATTTAAAATTCTGGAATGCAATACGGTGATTTTCGAGAGTCCTGCTTTCAGAGCTAATAGAAAGGATTCAAAGAAAGAAACAAGGATCACTGGAGCACTTAAAGCTTCCGCTAATCGGCCACTATTTAAGAACTTCATGACTTGCCTAAGTTTTGTGCCGCACATTTAGACCCAGTATTGTTTTTCCCCCTCACTCTAGCATCAGGGAACCACATACCAACAGGACTGACCTTTCTTGAAGATGCAATTTCTGATTTAGAGAATGAGTTACATATTGGCGGCAGCAATATCGACATTCCAGGTTTAGCCTGTGATGCTGGTCTATGTGCCATGATTTCAGTAGTAGCCCCCAGTTTGTGGAACAGCCTCCCCTTGCAGTTGAGAGCATTTCATCTCTCCTGATTTAGTTAAGCTGTCCTATCATCTTATCTTATCTTATCTTATCTTATCTTATCTTATCTTATCTTATCTTATCTTATCTATTCATACTATTATTATTGTTTTTATCTTATCTTATTGATTTGTGTCCTGTGGTATTTTATTGTAGTAATGCTCGCTGTATATTAACTATATACACTGCATACTGTAGTACCTACTGACTTGTCTCCTATACTTGTACAGCACTTTGGTCAATGAAAGTTGTTTTAAATGTGTTTTATGAATAAACCAATTTATTTATTATTATTGTTATTATTATTATTATAGTAATTATAATAATTGATACTTTATTAATCCCCATGGGGAATTGATTGATGATTGAAGAAAAGCAAACAGTATTCCGTGTTTTATGGATGAAACAGATGATACCAGAGAGGCACCTAAGACAAAAACTGCGACATAACTGCAAGCAGGCTACCCTTCACTCCGACAGAGCAACACTGACATTTTATGATCTATCAATTGACACGATAAAAAACCTTTCCGATTGATTATATGCGCCAGATCTATATTAGTGTCATGAGAACGTTGCTACTCATCTAGGTAAGAGGAGAAAGGGCATGACGCAAGGGGACATCGATGTGAGTCTGACACATCGACTTTGTTAGTGCAGGGTTGATGGATCAACAAATGTTTTGTTTAGAAGCCCATAAGTTTGAAATGCTTAAACAGATTGATGGCAGCTAGACAGCGCATGATATATACAATTAAGCTAGTCTTAACTGGAGAGCTTAGAGAAGGGTATTATAATCAGGGATGGACATAAGAGGTATGCAAGTATCCGTTCACCTTTATAAACGATACGTCTGACAATTGATTGTGGTACCAGTGTAAATGTATACTTATATTATGTGCATTTGCGCTGCTATGAAAACAAAATACAGTATAATGCATTTTAATATATATATGCTAACTGTACTTCATTTGCGGTATACATAAAATGCAAGGTATTTTCTTGTCATAGCAGTGCAAATGCACATAAAATAAGTACACATTTGCGGTTTTACAGAGAATCTGTAAGGTGAATGCGTACTTGTATGCCAGTTATATCCATCTCTGGTTATAAGCATTTATGGATATTACATTTTCCATCTTGCTTAGCTTTGATCACAATATGGAACGTTTGCTCAAAATCTACTAAAAGACCTTGTAGCAATAAAGCCTTTATGGACCCGAGTTCCTAATTTACAATGGCCATTCAATGCTACACATAACAGATGATGCCATCAGGCATCGTCATTAGAACTCTGGATAATTGTTGTTGATTTCCTTTTGAGACCAACCTACACTAAGGCAAATTAAATTCGCCAGTGTACATCACAAGAAGAATTAATGAGAAAGAGGCAGGAATGGCACCGCAAAGCAATGCAGTAAACATTGCTTAGTAACGCTTTACATTAAGTGCACCTTCATAATGCATTCATTATGCATTCATAGAGCATTCAGTGCACCTTCATAATGCATTCATAGAACATTCATAAGTATACAGATTGTTTTATTAACTGTCGTCTCTTTAAACATATTTTTATGTTTCAGACTTTCTTCTTTTTTATCTCTGCAGAACCCGTGATGAGGGCTAAGCCAGATTGTAAGGCAGCATACTCTAAGGCTCATGAGACAGAATCTCTGATTTCAGGGATTGCACGGCCAGCGAATGAAGGATGTGAGTTAACAACCCTTTGAGTCTGTCATGCTGCCATTAGATGTACAGACTGCAGCATTCTTCATTTGGAAAATCCGTCAAGGTATCTTTTGCACTGCCTTTGGCAAACCAGGATATAGCTGCAACTGTAGCCAGTCATTAAAGTTAATTGTATCGGCTTATATTAAATTGCAGCGGGGTTCAATGTACTGCATGTTGTGACACTTTACACCCATAACATCACTAAATTCATCTGCGATTTTTCTCAGTAACACTTCTGTTGGTTTGTGTCAGACGGGATAGTCTTCATTCACATCTTGTGTTGATGAGTCTTGGCCACTGACGATCACGGACTGCTGTTAGTAGGCATCATAGCTGACTGTGAACACCTCACAAGCCTCGCCATATTGGAGATACTCTGAACCAGTCATCTGGTTGTTTTTGGAAATTAAACAACCCCTCTGCAGGATCCCAAGCACTCCACTGCCTGGTGGAAAACTGGCCATGGACTGGTACTGGTAGACTGGGGGGTTATGTCATAATACATCCCAGGGGGGGTTATGTTATAATACATCCCAGACCTTGATAACAGACCCGCTGGACTGATGACACTTTGTTATAAGCTGATGACCTGACATTCACTGCCCTAGAAGCCTTCCGTGCTTCTGTTTTATCAAATGTATTTTATCTAAAATTTATAGTATTGTAGTATTTACAGTTTTTACACTATGTGGTGAATAATAATGGCTTATTTTATCTTATTCTATCAATTTACAATTGCACTAGCACTACCTCCAAATAGTATTATTATTTTGCATAGTGGCCTATTGTATGTGTAAGCTATTGGATGCCTATGTTTCCCTCAGGACCAATAAAGTATCTATCCACACTGTTTTTACGAGAGACTCGGCGTTATTCAGTTCATATTGGAGTGGTCACGGTTTTTGGCTCATTTGCGTGTATGGTTTTCTTTCACTGCTATTGCCTTGATTTTATCATATGAGTACACGTTCTGTTGTTTTTTGTAAGCTTGATAAGTTTAATGTTTTTACGTTTATGGATTTGGTCTGATATTTGACTTTTCAGCTTGCTTGAGAATAGAGATAGTTGTTGGGCAGTCTTCACGCAGCATCGCACATCGGACAATAGCATAATGTCTAGCTTGTGATCACAAATTGAGACAAATAGTCATTGAAAGGTTATCCAGTGTCCCACTGCAATGTCATCACAGCCCTTTAAAGTGTTTCATGTAGACTTTGTGACTTTTACAAGCCAAATTAAAAAGCTTTATAGCGGTGTTGTGATGACATGCAGTACTTTCGTTTGCTGGGACCCTCCCCCATTCCCTGATTTTTTTTCTATGAGGTGAATTCTTTGAGGAATAGAAATATTCAAACAATCATAAAAATAAATAAACGAGACAATTAGGCAGGGCTCCAGACAAAACAACAACCCAGGGAGTGGGATTAGGGTTAGGGGGTTTTAAAGACACATTTGTCCATATAGCTGCATCATGGTCTACTGCAAAAACGTCAATTTGATTCAATCCAAACGTGGTAGACTTGCTGATTATAGGGCAGGGATGAGTATGGAATGCAAAAAAGAGCAAACAAAGACATTTAAGTGTTTTCAGCCGCTTACACGAGTACACATTAAAGATCAGAGCAGAAAATGTTCTCTTCTCCCTGTCCCCATTATTGCCTCCTTCTGAAAGAAGGTACGAGTTCATCTATGACTATTATCATTACGGATTTTGAATGGTTTGGTGCTGGCCAATTATGCAAGGAAGACGTTTGACAGTTTTTGTTTAAAAACTCTATTATTTTTTTGTTGTTGTTTCATTAGAATGAGCAGGTTTTTTTTTCGTATTAAAAAAACTGCACTCAGATGAGAAATCTTGCATAGATTTGCCTCTTATTGCATGATATCTCCAGTTTATCTATATTCCCTCGGTTCCCAGGCTGCCCTGGGGTGTTAAACATTGTTCCAGCTGCTTTCTGGTGTCTTTCACTTCTTTCTCAATATAAAGTAATTACCTTCTGCATAAAACAGCGATGAAGAGATTTACTGAAGATATAAAAATAGCTGACACATTTTCAGCTCAGTATAACAGGCTTCTGGAAATCTGGTGATTTTAGAATATATATACACACACAGTGCTACCTTGGTTCTCGAACTTAATCCGTTCTGGATCAAATCCTAAAAAGTTCTGATCGAATTTTTCCCATAAGAAATAATAGAAAACCAATTAATTGGTTCCCGGCCCCCCAAAATTACATCTAAATATGTTTGTTATCTTAGCACTTAAACAGAAAATGAGCAGGATAAAACTAGAAGAGCATTGTTTTCTTAATGGCTTCCAAAAGGATAAAGATCTTATCCCAAAATTACCCCTGTCCTGCCCCAATCGTCCGCTCCTACAGTGTGCCACGCCCCCTCGTCAACCTCGTGTAGGATCCCCATGTTATCAGCTGTTTCTGGTTGTTGTCATAAATCACCTGTACAGACCTTTTTCATGAATAACGGAAATACGTAAACTTGGGTAAACTTAGTTCCGGTCAAGCGTTAATGCATTAGAAAACCCGGGATCAGAGAATGTACACAGCCTCTCTGACAAATTTACCCAAATTTACATTTGCCGATGTTGCTAAACTCGTGGAGGAAAACTCCGTCACAAGAAATAGAAAACTTGATAAAGGCTACAAAATTTTCCAGAAAGAATTTGTCTATAAGTATCAAGATAAGTAGAAGGGATTCATGCTAAATGAACACCCTATACACACACACACAGAAAAGCCCGGACATTTGCACAAGCGCACAACCAATAGTGGGGCTTTAGATTTTGATAATCAAACTCAATTAAAATATATATATAGTTTACGTTTTTCTTAAAGTGTATAAGGATGGCTTTGTTGTAACAAAATTTTTAAATAGTATGAGCGTGATGTAAATCATTTAGGCAACAAGCAAGCAAGTCAAGTGCTCCCCATATTAACTGTAAAGTTTGGTCCTTCATCACGCCAGATTGTCTGAATCCATTTACGTCAAACTTCAACCTTAACAGGGAAGGAATGAAAGGATAGATCTGGCTACTTTTGAGCATTACAAGACCAGCCCGGCACACTGCAATAAGAGGAGGTCGCTGCTTGCACTACTTTTTCAAAACCGGCAGAAGTAAAGATACCCTACGATCACGCATTTCCGGTCAAAAATGCGGAAGTTGTGAAAAAGGTCTATTAATTCTGCATTCCAGTTTGTTTCCACAGTCTGGCTATTGGGTGCGTTCCATTTTCCAACTGTCCAATTTTGGTGAGCTAATGCAAATTGTAACCTCTTTTTTGTATTTGTAGTGAAGATGAGTGGTACCCGGTGGGGTCTTCTGCTGTTGTAGCCCATCCGCCTCAAGGTTGTGCGTGTTGTGG
>JAABNY020000040.1:6991412-7003042 GCA_015164015.2 Brevimyrus niger | reverse complement strand
GATTGTCTTGACCAGGACCACACCCCTAAATGCATTGAAGCAACTGCCATGTGATTGGTTGATTAGATAATTGCATTGATGAGAAATTGAACAGGTGTTACTAATAATCCTTTAGGTGAGTGTATATCCCTAATTATAGCAATTTTTGTTATTATTATTATTTTGCATACAGCTTTTTGGGACAGAAATTGGCGAATGCATTTCTGTTATTTGCTCTTTACATTCTAAGTCATTCTGTGTCTAAGTCATTGTTCTTTAGCTGTATTTCAACCTTTACAAAGATAACTTGTGAAAGGTCTGTATGGAATGTTGTATGCACCGTGAGCGTTGAATTAAAGGAGATGTGTCTTGCTTGCACTCCCAAAGGAGGGACTAAATTGTTGATTAGACAGCATCAGAATGTAAAATTCACCAAGGCCTTTAATGCTTTCCAATATTTTTAAACTGCTTTCATGGTAGTAGCTCCTCTGAAGGCAGTCCATGGTGGTGTTTGAAGCACAATGTTTCACTTTGCAGTCAACAACCCCAACTGCTTCACCAACAGGCCAAAATCCCTCAGTAAACCTCAAGGATCCCCTTTCTATCTGGTTATACCTTTTAACATTTGCCATTTTTTTCCATAAAAAGAAGGTTCATTAGGGTCAGCATGTCCAGCCCTACGCAATATAATCACATATCTTTTAAGTAGGTCAGTAATGATTAAAACTAAATGCTCTATTGTTGATTTATTACCTTATCAAAGATGGATGAAACATCTCGATAGTGTAATGAACAAATTGCGTACCAAAAAAAAAAAAAACTTGTATCTTCATTAAATTATGAATTTGATCTCAACCATTGCTAATTAATGGTGTATTTTAAATTGAATCACAAGGTTCACACAGAAGGACATAATTTTTTATATGCTTTTTTGTTAAACTGTTAGACAGCAGTATCATTCATGCTGCTCAGCCATACTCTCCAGGTTTAAGAATAAGTTTATTTGTAGCTAAGCCCATCATTTCGCTTGGATCATAGGTGACTGACATCTTCTTTAGTCAAACTCATACGAGATTACCATCACTCAAACCCCCACTGATAATGATTCACGTTAAGCTCATTTGCCACCGACGTCAGCATAGCGAATGCTGCTTACTGGCTATGTGCCAGTGGTGTTAAAGTCCTAATGTATTTTAGGGTTTTTCCTTTATATCATTGTTATCTCCAGACTCTAGTTTGCCTGGAGCCATTTGAAAGGTTGGCCACAGATGTATGGATACAGATAGAAGTATTTCAGCTTTCACTTTTATAGCAGAATAAAACGTGAAAGTAAATTAACTCTCAAAATAAAACATTTCACGTTTTGGCCAGCACCTCGATCTGAACAAAGCAGAATCTTAAAAAAAAAGAAAAGAAAAAAAGTTACACCACACCAAGAATTATTGATGAAGGAAAAACTGAATGTATAAATCAGTGTTATATCTTTCACATCGGTAATGTACTGCAGATTAAAAAGAAAAAGGTACCGGATTCAGGTCAACTCTGGGACAATCGTGCTGATTCTCAGCTGGAAGAAAAAACAGCACAGATGGAAAAAACAGCGCCAAGCTAATAATGATCTATAATACAGATGGTCGATGTAGAGCTGATTTTAAACCACTATTTCCACATTATAGTTAATAGGGTTTTTCTTTTGTCAGTATGTCAAATGACTCAATTCAGTCCACTCCTCTGCCAATTTTGTGGCTTCAGCTAAACTATGACAAAGATACAACTTTTGTATATGATTCAAAAAGGGAAATTTACTATAAATCACGACCTTGCTAGACAGGTGCCGATCTCAGTTCAGTCCAGTGATATAAGAATATTGGTCAACAGACTTTCTTTGGGAGTGGGGGGGTAACATTGTTATATTGCTGCTATCTTACATAGTTTTGTCACAATGGTTAGTGTCCACCATGCCTACTAATACGCTTAAATGGAATATATAGTTAATCAAACTCGTGCTCTAATTTTTAAACAGTAGCGAACATGATATCTCTTGTGGGGAGTGTGCCTTTCTTTTACAAGAAACTCCAATCAAAACATTAAACTATGAATAAATAACGATTCCCAGGAGACAGCTCTTTCATTAATACATTTTTTACAGATATGTAATTAACACAAGTATGTTTCAGTTCAAACTCTGCTGATACTGCAGCTCATTAAGTGAAGAAGTCATTCAGAATTGGCACTTTACACTGTTGTGGGATTAATTTCGAATAATGCGTAATCTAAAAGGTAGTTTGAATGCATTCTTTGTTATAATGGTCTAGTACTGTGAATTCAAACTCCTATTGAATGGGAAATACACATCACTAATCCTGCTTCATTCTTACATGTGCGTCTGTGTCTGCATATTTCTGTGTAATTCGGATGTGCATCTCCATCACTGAAGCTCATGCGATCCTCTATTAATATTTAACATTAATAATAAAAAAATAGGATTGTATCAATGCAAAGACGTCAGAAGCGATGACTCCTGTGTTCATCCCAAATTGTACCCAGTGTACACTGTTTTAAATCAGGACAACTGCATCAAGAACCTTTAGCCCGGTGCACTGATGTATAAACATCTCCCTTTTATTCACAGCTCTGACTGCTATAAGACCATAAGCACTTAGCAAGGGCCACCACTGCGCGTGATACCAAAGTACAGCAAAGTTTGTCATAAGGATTTAGTAGCAGCTGCAAATAGCTATGACTAGGGATTGGTGATAATTTCCCAATATGCTGTAAGAGATGTGCAGAATCCGTACTAGAATCCGTGACCTTCCACTGAATAATCAAATAGTAAAAATAAAGAAAAGTTTAATAAATGATCATTTATAAATATAAGACAGAAATATGTCAAAGTTTAACCTGAACACCACGCAGGGTGAATAAGCTGGAAGCATGTCTGGGAAAATTGTTTTGTGAATAATTACATTAGAATAGCACAATATTGACAAATATATATTATAGCTGAAATGACGTGTTGATCAATCAGGAAGGAATACCTCAGGGGTATTAATTTTTTATAGGCACATTTTATAATCCTATATAATCACAGCCGCAATGTGCATCTCTGTGCTTTTATTCACAAGGTGCAAATTGAATGTTCCTCTCATCCATTATAAAGTCGGAGTGATTGTTGTTCAGCCTATGCTCACCAGCACCCTGGCGGAAGAGAGCGAAAGTGCACACTTCTTATAAAGGTAATTCACATAAACATTGAAGAGTGATTCAGCACCATGTCCCCACATACTATCCATCATCATTCAGGTGAGACAGAATTTTAATTAACCCAGATGGCATATAATTATCACATTTATCAATTGGAGGGCTATCAATTCTAGGAAGTTTTTTTTTCTTTTCTTTTTTTAATAAAGAAAAAAATTAAATGCATCATTTCCTTGGTGAAAGTAAAATAGTTTCTTTGGAATTATATGTGCTTGTAAAATCCATATACCATATGTATATGTATATTCATATACAGAGAAAGTATTTGTGTATGTGTGTGGGTGTGGGTGTGTGTGTCTGTGTGTGTGGGTTGGGGGTTGGGATTCATGTTTACCAAACGTCCTCACAATGTGACACTAACCTGTTAGTTTGCCCTTATGGGGACCCTGTGGTATTAAGGGTTTTCATAGAAATAATGGAATGTTCCCACAAAGATATGAATACAAGCATGTGTGTGTGTGGATTAGGTTTATATTACATTGTGGGGACCAGATGTCACCCACAATGGGCTAAAAACCTGTAATTTTGACATTGTGGGGACCACTTCCCGGGACCCCACAAACATCTGTCAATGCAATCAAAAAAGTAAAAGTGCCAAAAGTCTCGTATTTTGTTTGGTTACTTGCGGTTAAGATTAGGGCTGGGTGGGGGTTAAGGTCGTCATGTTGGGATTAGAGTTTTCCCTGTAGAAATCTTTTGAGGTCCCCATTTGGATGACCTCAGTTTTGTTAAAATCTGTGAATGCAATCAAGAATGTAAAAATGCCAAACGTCTTGAGAGAGAAAGGGTACAAGATGTAAGAATAGACAGTTACACCTGGAAGTCTTTTTGTGTGGTTGTGTAAGTCAAGTCAAATTTATTTATGTAGCACATGTAAACACTGCTAAAGTTAAACTAATGGGCTGCACAAAAGAAAAACACTATATACTATGGAGTCAGTCATTACAATCTCCTCCAGGATAATAAAAGTTTTCAGATTCTGATTATTTGTTTTTTTTTCATCAGGCAATAAGTTAATCTTCTTGCTTTAATTATACATCGTAATTATGATATTACTTGTGCTGGTTATTTATAGATTTTCCTATAAGCAGTATGTGATTATGTCGGAGATTACGTGTCTCATTTAATGCTACAGGATGTCTGTTCCCTTGTGCTTCCTGGAATAGGCTACAGGCACACCATGATCCTGAATAAGAAGGTTGGAAAATGGATGGATTGTTGAATGGATGGTAAATTATTTAACTGTGGTTGTGCAATTTATTAATGCTGGAATATTATTCTACAGAAAAAATCCTCTCTTACGGGCTATGCGCTCAACAACCCTGTCTTCTGCTTTATTTTCTACCTTGTATAAGTCCATAATAAATTTCACTTTCCTTCTTTGTGAGAGTTATAATCAAACTTTGTTTTTCTTAATTAACACTAAGGTTAGCAGAGTCCTCTACACGGGTTTAAAATTAACCAGATTTGTCATGTTAAGAAAAAGAAAATTGTGAGCCAGTATCATAATTCACAAATGTCAAGCATGGGATGCATTTAATTAGTTACAAAAAAATTCAATCATTATTTGATGTTTTTAGTATTGTGACTTATTGAGGTGAAAGATTCCTGAATGGGATTTGCATAACCTTTGGATCCCAAATAATAACAGATCTGCATGCTAAACATCCCCCGAGTAAAAATATTCCATTTGAATATTAATGTGGTCAAAAAGTATCATCATTTGCAAGTTTCATATTATTTTATAGGTCTGTTAAATCAAAGGTTGTAGTGGACATTTCAAGCTTTAATTGAAAAGTGCCAGCTTCAACAAAAAATAATCAATGTTGGGATCTCAACTCAGCAACTTTTGCATAAATATCATCATAAAGCACCCTTTGGAGAGCTCCATTGTCAGGGATCTGGGTGGATTTGGTGCATGGGCATGGCATGATGCGGCCTGGGGAGGAGGTGGACCCTAGGCTGACTAGACAAATTGGGGTTTATTAATTGAACTAAACTAAAGTAACTAAAAAAAAACAAAAAAAAACAAAAAAAAAACACAAGAACGACTTACAAAACAACAGACCCACGAGGGGTGAAAAGTAAATGGGGATAAACAAAGACTAATTACAAAACGGGGCGGGTTGGCAGGTAACATCAAGCAATATTCAACATACAACAATGAACCACTGGGGAACTAAACTCGGGCAGGAACTTAAATACAGATACTAAACGGGGTAATGACAAGCAGGAGTGAAACAGACAATTAACCAATCGGGGAGGCTGCAGGACAACGAGCAATCAGGAAAACAGACAAAGACAGGCACAAGAACAAGCAACATGTGGAACTAATTAACTCCGGGACTGGGAAGGGAAAATTAAGACTCTGACAGGAAAGAAGGAAACAGAATCTACACTTGGGGAATTACAGACAGGTAAAAACACGGGCACAAAGCATGGAAGCAAAACCAAGTGCAAATCACAAGACACAGGAATTAGAAAACTCATAGAAATGAAACACTGAGGGACAAAATACAGAAACAAAGGAAGCAGGATTTGAACGCACAACAGAGGGGTTAACAGGTAGCCACCTGCTCAGCTCATTGAGCCGTGTGGTTGGCAGGGAGCAGGAGAAACACTACAGACTAAGACAACGAGGGAAAGGACACAGACTGGGACAACAGGAGCTGACCATGACATCCATACAGTATGCTATCCTTTTCCCACAGAAAGGCCACGTGGCATGTTACGCAGTCTTTGGCCTGGCATTGGTGAAAGAAGTTGATAGCTACCTCCCCTGGAAACTTTCATTCAAATTCTGTCAAACAAATGACATCAAGTAATATGCGTTACGACCCAGTCTAGGGTTGGGTTGCACAGCTCTATTGTAACTGCATAAGGAGGTGGAGGAGTATGGATCAATGAGGGACATGCACGCAGAAGGTATGATGAGGGTGAAGGTTATTATTATTATTGTCAATACACAATATTGCACAAGGTCTACGTACTCTACAACCGGTCTTAGCTTCAGGGTGGACCCAAGCCAAAACAATAAACAGAAAGGCACTGGTTATCAGCACCTAGCTTTCCTCGGAAGGAGGAAAAAACAGAAAAGACCATAAGTCCTTCTCCATAAACAGCAAGCAAAAAAAACCCTCCTGCAACCAACAAGAAAACAAAAATGGCAGTCACACCCCTACAACCGGTGAGTTTAAATGCCTAGGCCAGTGAACACATCAAGACAGAGGGTTAAGGGCAGACCAAGCTTCTCATACGGAATGATAGATCCAATTCAATATCAGAACCACCAGGGGTAAAAACACATACAGCAAGGGCAAAAGCAGCTACAAGGCTGAGCATCGTAAAATCGAGGCTCTCGACACTGGCTGAGTGGTTATATACCATCGCTCACTGATGACCTAATTGGGATGGAGACAGTCCACAGGCTGGTGATGAGGTTCAGGAAAGTACTGTAGGAAGGCCTGGACTGGAGTCGGGGACCAACAGAGCCACACACCTCTTACCACACATATAAACTGCCCCTAGCAATTTTCAACCCCCCAAGGTGTGAACCACTCACTTGATCACATCAATTCATCATTTCAGTGAGACCAGCGTCAGCTACTATGTTGAGCATACCTTTCTTATGGGTAATGGCAAGCTTAAACCCTTGTATGATGAGGGACCAGCGCATCAAACTTTGATTGGAATTTCACATTCTGTGAAAAAAAGACTAGTGGGTTGTGATCGGTGTATACCTGGATGGGAGTGGAGCTGTTACCAAGATACACCTCAAAATGTTGCCCGGCCATCAATAGGGCTAGGGCCTCCTTTTTGATGGTACTGTAGTTAAGCTGGTATTCGATGAACTTCTTGGAGAAGTAGGACATGGGGCAATCCAGCCCATGGGTATCCTCTTGGATAAGCATAGCCCCAGCCCCGGTCCCACTAGCATCCTTCAAGCTTGAATGGCCTTTTCAGGTCAGGGGCGGAAACGACTGGAGAGCTTGTTAGCAGTGATTTAACAGCATCAAAGGAGGACTGACACTCAGGGGACCACCTAAAGACAACATGGCAGCGTAGCAAGTTGGTGAGGAGTCCAACAACATCGGAAAAGTTCTTACAGAAACAACAGTAGTAGCCGGCCATACCTAAAAACCGTCTAAAGCCCCATCTTGTTGTAGGTGCGGGAAATGCAGATATAGCTTGTGTCTTCGCATCCAGAGGTTTTACCGTACCGCCTCCCACAAGCTTGCTAAGACACGAGACAATCCCTTTTCCAAACTCACATTTATCCAAATTCAAGGGAAATTCTAGCGAAGCCACAGAGAGATGAGTGAAAACCAGCTGAAGCAGCTCCAAATGCTGCTTCCATGTGTCAGAATATACCACCACGTATTCAAGGTAGGAATATACCACCACGTCTTCAAGGTAGGAATATACCACCATGTCTTCAAGGTAGGAATATACCACCACGTCTTCAAGGTAGGAATATACCACCACGTCTTCAAGGTAGGAATATACCATCATGTCTACAAGGTAGGAATATACCATCACGTCTACAAGGTAGGAATATGCCACCACGTCGTCAAGGTAGAAATATACCACCACGTCTTCAAAGTAGAAATATACCACTACGTTGTCGAGGTATGCCGCACAATTCGGAACATCTCCAAGCACCTGATTCATGAGCCTCTGGAATGTTGCAGGTGCGTTTCGGAGACCAAAAGCCATGACTGTAAACCGGAAGAAGTTATCAGGTGTAGCGAAGGCAGAGATTTCAGATGCCTTTAGAGTGAGGGGTACCTGCCAATAACCTTTAAAAAGGTCTAGCCTAGTGGTAAACTTTGCTGTAGCAACGCAACCAACACAGTCTTCCGTTATTGGCAGAGAGAATGAGTCAGGTTTCGTTACATCATTCACTCCTCTGTGTTCATCTTGGGAGAAACTGTGTGTCCACTGCTATTCTCTCTAATACTGGCTCACGGTTTTCTTTTTCTTAACATAACTTTTATGACCTCAGAGAGTCAGGACTTCTGTTTCCTGACTCATCCAAAGGACGAATGTTACGGAGTGCTTGAGCTATCAGCAGCACAAGAGAAACACAGATCTGCAGGTCCTTTCGATACCAGACAAGCCACACATACAGGTTTCTCTGTCCCCAGACCAGGAGTCATGGGAAAGCATACTAGACTCCAAGTAAAATAATCTGCATTCAGAGTTGTATCCTCTACCCCAGCTACTGATCATTCTCTACAGATTTAAGGCTGCTTGCTTTATGCTTGTGAATAACGAAGTTGGTGCTATTGATTCCTATTTTTGCATTTAGAATTGAAAACAAAATCTCTTTTGAGTTTAGTATTTAAGGGCTGTTCTGGCAGAGGATCTGCTTTGCTTCTCTTAAGTCCTTTTAACCTTTAAACTTTCAATTGAGCATTTAAATTTTTCTTATTCTTATTACTTATTCATTACAGTACGGCTGCTTCAGATATTTTGCGAATTCCATTTTACAAGAGCCCAATGCACATATGAATTGCCCATCAAAAGAATTACTGCATTAAAAGACATTATTTTATTAGGAAATATTATTGTAACATTGAAAAACCATCCATCCATCCATCAATCCATTTGTCTTCAAATGACATTACGGGGTAAGAAATGTGGTTATTCAGTCAGTTATTTTAAAGATGCAAATACAACAATATCTATTGTGCTTCAGTATATGCCACAGAAATATTGCACTTTTTTAACTATTGTGAATCATTTCCATTGTCACTTGCTGTCTATATGTTGCACTGAGGGAACACTGTCTCCTGCCACTGTATACCTATATATGGATAGGATGACAATAAAATGCCACTTGAGTTGGCTTGATTTGACTTGTAAGAGATTAAACATGAATTGAAACATATCACATTTTGACTTAATTATCTGATCATTGTGACATCATGGGGAAATTATTTACTAAAAAATAAACACTGTGACTTGAAGTATAATGTTTGAAGAGGATATTTTTATTTACATGCACAAAAAATACACCATTGTTTAGATTATTGCAGATTAATACACAATATTTTCCTTTCACTCCCTTATGTCTTTGCACACTTCTATGTTACTAGACCGTAAGTGTTGATGCAGACGAGTCTCGGAAAATGGAGAACCCAGAATCTCCGGCTGACAAAACACACGACTGAGAGGCTGAAAATATTGCCGCCGAAAGGATCCTTGAACACGAGATAATCAGGTGGACTTCGTCTCAAGGGAAGAATAAGATGGACCACTTGTCCGTGGCAGAACTTATCACCACCAGAATGCTGTGATAGAGGTAAGGACGTACTCACCTTAAGGTCAAACAGCAAAAGAGGATTGAATAGTGGAGTAATTGTCAAGGTGTATGTACAGGGATGGAGAGAACGCAGGATGTCGGCCAGAACAGTGTATAGTAAAATCACTGCATCGCCAAGGTGTCACTTCACCTTATCATAGCGAAAGCATACTAAACCTAAAGCTTCATCTTTGTAGTCAGACTGGATAAAAATGAGGTGACCTTATATAATTTCACAGGAAAAAAAAAACACGCAGAGACCTCCCTCCATTAACTGTGGTAAACAGTATTATGGGTACGGTGAGCTGGAAATATATTCTTTCATATTTCTGCAACACAACATTAGAAGGATTCCTAGTATGTCCTGATTAATGATACTTTTTTTCCCTCCAGCTTGTTTAATATAAAACCGGGAAATAAAACAGAGTGGGCAATATGTATATACAGTACATATACAGTATGTGGGTCATATATGTAGGTAAACATCGATAATGTTTTCATATTTTGGCAACACATTTGTATAAAATGTATTTACACATGCTCCACATTAACTCAAATGTGTGAACAAAGGGAGTTGTTCATTTCCTATGAATCCAGTCATAATTTCAGTACAATTGCCGTGCATTCTAATTCAAATTCAAAGCCGGCGTGTGATCAAACAAGGACAAACCAGAGGACAAAGACATACCAGTGCTTCGTCAGTGAAATAAGCACACATGCCGGTGTTTACTTGTGCCTTTTGATGTTTTGATGGTAGCAGATTGCATTGCTTGCCTGGAACTTGGCAGCACGCTCAGGGCTGCGGGCTGGGTCTTTATTACCAGGCGTCCTCACTTTCAGGCCTTTACACTGTCAGAGGCTCCACACACATAACATTTTTTAGCCCACAAAATAGCGCTACATGAATTCACATCGTTTTTAGATACCGTTTATTCATTTTTCTTTGCCCCTTGTGACACGGAATATGCAGGTAGATGGGCTGCCCCCTCAGAGAAAAGTTAACTTAATTATTAAAGAAAACTTAAATATGTTGTTTGACATGTCACACCCTGGATTCGGCCTAATCACTTCATGCACTGTAGAAAAGAATGAGAGGGGTAAGAACACTTATAAAGGGAAAACAAAAGGTGGTGATGCTTTACATGAACTGCACCTTAATGTACATTCATTATGCATTCATAGAACATTCAGTGCACCTTAATAATGCATTCTTTGTGCAATTATAGAAGATTAAAAAGCAGCATGTAAGTATAACTTAACATGTCTTAAAGTATTGCATTCATAATACTTCCAATGAACAAGACATGTCAGCGGTAATATACATTAATAAGACTGCAATCAATTAATGTTTGTTATTAATGTACGTTATAGCTGTTAAAGAATGTTAGGATGTTAGTGTGTATTAACATGCTGCTTAGGAATGCATTGTGAATGTATTATGAAGGTGCACTGAATATTCTATGAATGCATTATAAAGTCATTTTTGATGGAGTAGCTAATGTAAAGCATTATCAAAAAGATAAATTACTGTTTATATGGTTATTGAAATATATACGGTAAATGTGAATATATACATCCATCCGTCCTTTTTCTGAAACCGCTTGGGGGGGGTCTGGGGGTCTCGCAGCACACATTCACACACCTCTGGACAATTTGGTAACGCCGGTTAACCTCAGCATGTCTTTGCACTGTGGCGGAATGCCAGAGTCCCAGGATGAAACCCCATAATAACCTGAGGAGAACATGAAGCCACGCTGGATAGTCTGAACCTGGTCCAGAGGTGTGAGGCTACAGTGCTGACCGTGCCCTTTAATATCATCAATGTGCGATAAATGAGTAAATATGCAAGGCAAAGCTAATGAAAGTGAAAAAAAAATATTACACAGACACCACCAGATACACAGTCACACTAAGTTGTTCAATAATATTAAGATTAAAGACTGACCCATCGATTGAACTTGGCAAGTTAAAATAACATTTATAGAGACTTACACTTCCATTTGAAATTGACAGTAAGAAATTCTAATACTTCCAATCCGTGTTTTAATCGTGTATCCTGGTTATCCCGGCTCAGGGCTCGCCA
>JAABNY020000040.1:6970021-6991312 GCA_015164015.2 Brevimyrus niger | reverse complement strand
TTGACAGTAAGAAATTCTAATACTTCCAATCCGTGTTTTAATCGTGTATCCTGGTTATCCCGGCTCAGGGCTCGCCAGACCATCACACAACAACTGCACAAAGACATTGACGCATGTAAATATATACTGTACTACAGTCAGTGTAGAGATGCCAGGTTAGCATAACTGCCTGCGTTTGGACTGTAGGGTGAACCTGGAGTAGTCAGAAGAAACCCAGGTATATGTATATGTACAGCTTTAGAAGATTCATAGGCCTATTGCAAATCATCCTTACCTTAATAATAATAATAATAGCCAAGAGAGACATATATGTGACAGGTACGTTTTCAGAGGAGAGTATATACAGCTTTTTATGATAACTATCAGAAGAGAACAGTTTTACAGGGCAAGGATTCTGGATGGGGTATGACATGTGTCCTCTTCAAGGCTGGGAGGAAGTAGCCGGTTGACTGGAATGTGGGAGGACATGGAGATCTGAGGATACAGAGAAAGAATGGGAGTGAGTAGGCAGGTGGCCTGTTCAGTGGATTAGCTGGAGGTGGAGGAGTTCTGATGCAGCTTTTTCGAATCGGGCAGGGGAATGATGTAAGCGTGTCGCCCTCAATGAACCCTGGTGCAATGCAGATTGAAAGGGATTCCGAATTATTATTTTTTTTTTTAAAAAAAGAAAAAAAAATCATGCAGTGAATAAAAAACGAAAAATCTTAAAATTAGTCCAACAAAGGCAAAGTTAATTAGAACAAGAGTGAAAAAAAACGTGACAAATTATTATATTTCCCTTAATGTTCTTGCATTTTTGGCAGCTGTGAAGAAAGGCGGTTGGGTTTCCCCTTCAAGGCTGCTATGTAATTGTCGGTGAGGGAACATACTTAATTGGCTGAAATGAGAAGATAATAATGTAACATGAGCACCAGAATGCCCTTAGCTTAAAAATATTTACTTTGTAAAAGTAACCGAAGACAAATTTATTTCCGTTTCCTTTAGGCACACATTAATCATACTTTAACAGATTAACTGTACAATCAGGTACAATGAACGAGTGTCGCCATTGCCTCACGTCGAGTTTAAATGACAGTCCTAAAAATAATTTCTGCTGCTGAGAATTTTCTTCCATGAATTATTCTGACTTACCAAACATGACTTATGCGTCCAAAATATGCTTTAAAATTAGGTTACTAAAAGTAAACCTACTGTATCAATTTACAACCAATATTATTTTGAAATATCATCAGTGCACATAAATTATTTGGTAACGTTTTATATTAATTGAATCTTCAAAAGGCCTTTCCATGCACTCATAAAACAATCGGGATGATGAGGTATCCTTACTAACTTAAATACTGCTGATAAATGTTTTAAGAATGCATCATGAAGGTGCACTGAATGTTCTATGAAGTTGCAGTCAATGTAAAACATTAACAGTTATTTATAAATCAAATGCCAAAATAACACAATGACATAGTCAGTCCCTCAAATAATAAATCTTAAGGTATTGAAACCATTAGAAATAAACTATAAATATGATGATTGCATGCTGGACAAAACACCCATTTCTTCATAAAATGGCTTGAATTAAAGGGGTAAATACTAAGTTATTTCACCTGGCAAGAATGGGAGCAGACTTCTGATACTTCTGTTGCATTCTGTGTAGGGATTGATGGAGGTGTCCCATATTACTCTGAAACCCATTGGAGTGCTGTAAACTAAGCCGACTGCCAGGAACAACCCTGAGCAATGTTACATCACTTACAGAACCGGATGGCATGGCAGATGTCAGGAACAAGTAGCAGAGAAAGGCAATAAGAGCATATTTGCAATGTTTCAGTCATAATGCAGTGATTTGTTTTTCTCTGCAATAAATACAGAAACTGCTACATTTCTTTATGAATTGTATACATTCCCTCCTTTGTATTCATATTTACAAATCATGGCTGAATGGTTTGTTTGAAAGTCATAATCAACGTGCAGTGTTACATTTTAGAGGAAATTAATAATCATTGGCATTACATATCTGTTTTCAAACTTTTTGTACATATTTCTTGTCTGTGTGTACGAAGGTGTACCTGAGGATGGTGCATTTATTATGCTGTATGTGCTCAGCTTTCGCTTTTAGCAAAGCAAGTCAACATTACTGCAGTCAGCTATTTATTGGTAAGAAACACAGATGATACCGTATTTTAAATGAAGACTGAGGTACCTGTACATTTATCACTCTTTCAATGAGAATAGCTGATAGCATATTACCTTCTGAGAATGAACAACATGGCATTGTCATGGGTAAAGATGAATAGCCAAGATTGTTTGAGGGAATACGACTTAAATTGTCAAAGTGTCCTTGTCCTACTATTGAGGGATTAAGCTCTGGGATCAAGGGATGTGTGCAAGCATGAATCAAAGTGTTGTGCAAATAAGTGATGTTCTGTTAGGATTTCAAATGAGGAGAGACAGCAGCCTCTAATCGCTTGATAATGCATGGCGGCGCTTTGCGTTTCAGGGATGCGTTCAAAGTGTGAATGTCACTAAAACTTGTTAAAATAATTAATACTCTGCCTAAACTACAGGAATACGCTTCATCATTCTTGGTAAATAAATGTTCACTTGTTCCATTTACTGTATAAGGTGTGGTTGTTTTAAAATGTAATTCACCCGCCATATTTCCTGGTACACAATTCTAGCTGCAATTTTGACCTAAAATTATTGCCTCACGTCTAAGTATTCCATCCATAGTATTAGATATATCCGTCTACTAAGTGCATGTTAAATTAAAAGCATATGAATGCACGTGTATACATACATACAACATACAGGAGTATATTAAGGGCATTAGGTGGCCTTGGCACATCTGCAGGCCCTTATCTACCAGTTCCCTGGTGGCTGCCCTTCATGGCCAGCTTACTCTCACCTACAGAAAGCAACTTAAGGGAGGTGTAAAGATAATTTCCCCCCGGGGATCAATAAAAGTATCAATTATAAATATACATAAACATACTGAACAACGTAAACATATGCTCTAAATATCGATGCAAATACTAAAATCAAGGTTTTATCTATGCAAAACCCCACAAATCCTACTTAGATTAGTCTAGACATTTGTGTATACTGCTTAGGCTCATTGGCAGATTTCTGTGACCAAGCTTCTCTACTGTGACAGAATTTTCTTGCAAAGAACAAGGCAGCTAGAGTTCTAATGCAGCTTCAAGAAAAAAAAGAAGAAATCTGACAGTTTTTGTTGTCTGAGCTTTTCCTAACTGTGCCTCATTTTTTTTACACATGATGAGAATTGCAACAGTTGTTAGAAAAAAAGAAATTGAGATGGAGATTGAGACTGCTGCTGGGCTCGACAGATAATTGCTAGCAAAGTAAAAGAAAAAGCAATTGTAACAAAAAAGACTGTGACTGCAAAGTGGGACAGTCAGTGGTATTATGGGGAGTCGACCAGTAACTGCATGTCTAGGTGCTGAAGTCCCCACAAGAATTCCAGTGTGTCCCACAGCAAGGTACCTGACGCGGAATTTTCCTCATAATGCTTCGGTTAAGAATGAAAACATTTTTAATCCAGCTGATTCTGCTGCTTACTAGCTGATACACCTGAGGGTGGACTTGATAAACAAAGTAAACTGCGTTTGAGTAAATCCAAAGAAACTTAAAGGGTGGGGGCTACTTAAACATTGAGCTCCGCTGACTCACCATTAGACTGAGATTATATAAACAGTGGCAGCGAAGGTGTTCCTTCTTATAAGAGGTTGCCCTATTATTCCTGTCAGACAAGGCTTGACAATGACATAACATGCTCCAAGGGCTGGGACCCACTAAGGAAATCATCTTGGGGGCAGAGTTTTCCATTTATGTAGCTATATCTGCAATGCAGAAACGTTTACATGTATTACTCAGTTACTTGTGGCTAATAAGAACATAAGAAATTTACAAATGAGAGGAGGCCATTCGGCCCATTGAGCTCATCTGGAGAGAACTTAACTAATAGCTCAGAGTTGTTAAAATCTTATCTAGCTCTGATTTAAAGAAACCCAGGGGTTTAGAAATCACTGGTGCAACTTAACTTTTTTGGGTTTAGGCCACTCCTTATCTGAATCTACTTTCAATTTAGTTGATAAGAATACCCTGAGCAGCGATCATATAACCTGTGTCTCCACAATGAATTACTAACCAGAAGCCTCCGCATTACTAGACAGACAGGCTTGACAGGAACGTTATAATCAGAGGACAATAATAGGTAAAAATCGACATACACTTTGATAAATTTCCTGACATAATCAAGTTAAGGTTCACTAAGGTTAAGGTGATAGTTAGCCTGAAAAACCGATGGCGCATTCACCAAACCGTAAGGCATGACTAAATATTTATAGTAGCCGCTGTGTATGTGGAATCTTCCCTTCATCTCGTAAATGCTGATGTGGTTTTACACACAGACTAAAGTCTGGTTTGGTGAAGTTTTTCCTCATTCCTTAATTACCCCAGAGCAGCAGGAAGCAGGTGTAGAGGGTTTCATGACAACTCAACAGCTCCCCTCCCGCAGTGATGGTTACTTACCATAGAGTCAGTCCTGCTGAATCCATTTCATAGTTTTTTAATGTCATTTCATGGAGGCAAGAAACTCAGAAGCTAGGATCCAGGCATGAAGTTCATTTCCGAAAGCCAAATTTTTAACCACATTCAGGTTTCGCATTCAAACATAGTTAGATCAGGAGCAAGCAGAAAACATGGGATGATCCAAAGGCAGAAGCAAAACCTAGCAATTTTAATGGCCCTTCGTTTTCAAGATTGTCTAATATACATTGAATAATCATTTTCATTCATTGTGTTTAAATCACTCATAGATGGGTTTATAAGAAATTAATTTTAATATCGAAATATTTGTCACAAAAAAACACATTGTGATATGCAAAATTTTAACAGCATTAATGCGCCATGTTTTTTTTTTAAACAGTTTGATTGGCTGCAACCATGGCAAAAACAGCAGGGCACCAGTAAGCTAAACACAACATGTACCACACTAAACTCCAGCCAGCTGAGAACAAGCAAAACATCAAAGGAAGTGAAATGCTAGCAAGCTGACTAATGACAGTTATGTTGCTGAGAGGAGGGGAGACGCACTTCAGACTGCTGCAAAGGGAACCCAGCTACACAGAAGCTAATGGTGTAGATTCCATGCAGAACATGAAAATGAGAGATGGGACTTTGAACTGAAGCTTGTGGATGGCTTATGCAGTTGTAAGTAAAGGGAACAATTGCATGTATCCAAGGACCATTGCAATCAATTAGTACTAAAGTGTGGTTGATCATTGGTGACACCCTATGGGAAGATCTGATAACTATAGTCGTCTCAAATGCATTAGGTCTCATATTATGCCCAAAATATGACCATCTGTGCTTATTCCTGCTTCAGTTGACAAATACAGTCTGACAATGAATCCACTTGTTTTCTTGCATTACAAAGATTTCTTAATAGCCAGTTCCAGAGTTCAAATGTGTCAATACTCTTCATGTCCTGCTTCTTCTTTGACCAGATTTCATAAAGTCATATAAATGACCATATCCTGAATAAAAAAAAATATTACTTCTTTGAGAAGTATTCTCAAAGATTTCTTCTTTCTAGATCTGTCATTGCACCTCTCCCAAGTGCTAGTCTGCAGCGCAATCCTGCATTGTGTTTATAGAACCTTTAAACCAAAAGCAACAGAGCCGGGTCAGACAATCCCTTATTAAAGGGCCCATCAGCAAAATTATTTTGTAGATTCTGGGATTTGAAACAGCGAGACCTTCGAATCAAGGACACTGTTGCGACCCACTGAGCTGCAAACATTGCTGGATCATTCATTGTTTATGATTGTCCCAAAGAGGAAAAGTTGTTTATAACCTCTGTATCCTCATCAAGACTAAATGTACAGGAAGTACTGGAACAGCAAGACCAATTAATTTATTTGCAATGTGCACTGATGACATTGGTGTGTGACATCAAAAGATGAATATTTTAAATCTAGATATGTAAAACAATATAAAACATAACACGTTTTGTATCAGACCACCCAGTTTTTCAAGCAAGCAAAATTTCTAGAACAAGACAAGTGACAGCTGATTATTGTTAACCAGGTGTGTCAATATAACAATCAATCAATATACGATTGATTGTTTATCGTTAAGTAGCCCTGGATATCTACTCTCAGGTTAAGCTTTGGCTTTCACCCGTGAAGACTTTTGCATTTGTAGTTAAGAAGAGTACACCAACATGAAGACCAGAAAGTTGCCTGTGCCTGAAAAGCATGCCATTCTGAAACCGAGAAATAGGGGAAAATCCATCAGAAGTATTTGAAAAACACCGAGCATAGCCAGCATCACAAATTGGAATGTACTGAAATGGACGGAAACCACTGGTGTACTTAGCAACCAACATGGAACTGGTCATCCAGGGAAAACAACAACCAATGGCAGACAAATGGTGAGAGCAGTGGCCTGTACTACGAAGCGGGGTTACTGGCTTATCGGGGTAACTTGTCAGATTTAAGGTAGTCTGGACAAGATGTAAGTCAACAAATATGAAGTTCTTTTAAACTGTGGTACCTTAAATCCGAAAAGTTACCCCGATAACCCAGTAACCCCGCTTCGTAGTACAGGCCACAGGTTAAAAGATGCTGTGGTAAAAGCCTGGAAAGGCAAAACCAATGAATCAACACGAGATCTGATAAAGTCTATGGGTCATAGGCTCGATGTAGGTATTGCAAGCAAGGGATATGCAACAAATATTTTTGACTTTAATTTAGTTGAAAACATCCTGTTCAAATTCTTTTTGCTCACTTGAAAAACTGGGTGGTTTGATACAAAATGTGCTATTTTCTATATTGTTTAAGATATCTAGATGTAAATATCAAGGAACAGAAGCTGAAACTCATTTTTGTTATGATGGGGAAACAAAGTAGGCGACAGAAGTGAATACGGGCAGAAAACGGTTTTTATTCAGGCAAGATGAAGCACAAAGACACATAACAACAATGACGGACCTGGGGAAACTAACTCAGACACGGACTAAATACACAAGACAGGCTGAACATAACAGGCAACAGATGATTACAATCGGGAAGTAACACGAGGTAACGAGGGGGGCGTGGCACACACGAGGATCGGACGAGCCGGGCGTGACATTTTCTTTCATCTCATCTTTTGATTTAATTTACAAATGTCCTAAATATGCAACAAAAAACAAACTGATTGGTCTTGCTATTCCAGTACCTTCGTAGTTGATCGTAGTTGCTCTTCCTGTGGTCAAAACCTTTGTTTCATTGCCCATTGTCTGATCTTTTCAATGTTCCTTAACTTTCCCCATAACTGGTTCCAGGTATTCTTCTGTCAAGTGGTGTCAATGGCATGTCAAAGGTTACTTGTGATTCTTCCGCCAAACATGGCTCTAAAATTCTTTCAGTCCAGCTTCTCTCATCATATATACTACATACAAGCTGAATGGGTGTGATGACTGCATCTGAACTTATCTAACTACCACTCTGAAACTTTGGTACACTTTGATGATTGTTATTCAGCTACTTGAGTAATATTTCTATTAGGATACTGTCCATCCCTATGATGTGTCCTATGACCCACCCTGTCAGCAGTGGTCTCAAGGCTACTCAGACCTCTTCGTTTTTTCTGATGCTTCCATTATTCTTCAATAATTTTATATCTTGATTGTTCATGTCTTTTCTAAAGGTTTTTTTTTAATTCAAAGACTATAAAATAGCTATGCAATTATTTCCCAAAGGCTGTTTTCCGAAATTATTAAATAATTAAAATGTCTAACAGCCAATAGATAAAGGAAAAATAAATAAATAAAAATAAATAAAGCTAGGATGTGAATTATAGTATTATAAATAGTACATTAAAGAAGATGAAGTATTAAAGAACAATAAGATCACAATAAAGCGATGTATGAACAACAGTAAAGATGTGATACTACAACTTTTATTAAAGGAAAGTGAAAATATCAGATAACTGCTAGAATGATTGCATTTTTGTTTTAAGAAAAACAAACATATAATTACAAGGAAACTACAATTTATAAGAAAACAATTTTTGGAGACTTACAAGGTTCATCGATAGTGTTAAATTATTTATTATTGGAGGTGACCTTGTTATTTTGCAGTGCAGATTATCTTCCCTGGATAGGGTTGGCAGACTTCAAGTTAGTCTCTCCTTAAGCAGATTTAAGATACAGCCATAGTAAAAAAAACTTACAAGGGTTCCCCTCAAAAAACCTTAAAGAAGATTTTTCAAAACTTTAGCAAAGTTACCTAACTCAGTAATCCTGTGAAAAGCTCAATGTGGATTATAGCAAGAATCCTATTAAGTAAGGAAATTCAAATTGGCAGAAACGACCACTTTTCAAGACCCCTTGTCTGCACTTACTATCCAAATTGTTATATTTTATTACTTTTGTCATTTCCTATAAAATGCTGCTGATATAGAAAGATGAAAGAGAAGCTTATTGATGAGAAGCCTGGAATGTCACCTATTTCAGAAATTTGTAATGTACTTTTCATCATTGACACCTATCATTTATTCAACACTTTGTTAAATTTTTTATGAGCAATAAAAATAGTTTATAGCAAATTTTTGCAAATCATTTTACGCAATTGAAAATTGATAAATCTACTTACTTAGGTAGGATTGTGCTTTAAATATTTAATAGTAGTGATTTTCATTCAAGACTTTATTGCTGTTACTATAATTATTACCTCTTTCAGGTACAATATCATTTCAAATGTTAAAATATAATAATCATACCTGTTGCTATATGTTTTTATCATATCTTTAAAATAAACAAAGAAACTAAGAAAACTCACCTTGCATTTGAAAATGCAGTAGGAGTACCTTACCATGTACCTTACCTAGTGCGGCTATTTACAATGTGAATATTGACCTTCGGGTGACCACAACCCAATGGGTCCACACCTCCTGCAGCTCTGGTCAGCCCCGGAGTTACAGCTACCATCAAGCTCCTCTCCTTGAGATACTGATGGTCGGGATAGTGGAAGGATGGGGTTGAGTATCCTGCCCAGATCGCTCACAACTGAAATCCTCCCATGCAGCCCAGATCGCTCACAACTGAAATCCTCCCATGCAGCCCAGATCGCTCACAACTGAAATCCTCCAATGCAGCCCAGATCGCTCACAACTGAAATCCTCCCATGCAGCCCCCGGCGGCTCTTCTGCGGCCCCTGCCCGTCCCTGCTCAGCCCTCAACACACGTAGCGCCGGCCTTCCTTTACCTCTTGGGAAAACTGTGATTCATTGTGAATTGGTTTTCAAAAATATGTGGCCTCATCTATTTCCCGAAGCTCACATCAGTGAATGAGTTGACTGGTCATCTGGATATTTAGGTACTATAGAATCCCTAATAACGTGGTTTCAGATCGTGGACCCCAGTTTGCCTCCCAGGTATTCCAAAACTGTTCTTCTAAGTTGTGCATCATCCTCAGGCTGACCTCTGCTTTACCACCCTCAGTCCAATGCTATGGCTGAAAGGACCAATCAGAAGGTTCACAAGGCCCTGCGGCCCGCGTTTAGGGTTCGCCCTGATGTCTGGGCCTGATACTCAGCCCATGGCCGGTATGTCATTAACACCCAGGAAAATTCTGCGACTCACCTATTGAGCTGTTTTGGGCTTTCAGCCTCAGTTGTTTCCCTGAGATGCTCCACCCTGAGCAGTGTTCCTAGTCGAGGAGTTGGTACCAGGCTGGCAAGGTGGCATGGTACCAGGCTGGCAAGGTGGTATGGTACCAGGCTGGCAAGGTGACATGGTCCCGAGGCCAAAATCTCCTAGAGCACCAGGCCCATGACAAAAGACTTTCACTGACTGATGATGACGCCTATCTACTGTTTATTGCCTGCGGCAACACGTTTGGCTGCCAGTGAAAAATCTGAAGCTGCCTACATGCAAGAAGCAAGTGCCGTTGGGTCATCGACCCCTTGAAAGTGATACGCCATGTTGGCTCGTACTCTTACCTACTATTACTACCGAGCGTGTGCTGCATCGCTCCGACCTTTCATACCTCCCTGCTCAAGCTTGTCCCGTACGACTTTGTGCACCCTCCCATTGATGTTGTCGACCTGCCCCCTCAGACGCCGTAGGCTGGTGACATGGTGTATTCGCTCCATGCCCTTCTGGACTCATGCCGATGCAAGAGCCAACCCCAGTGTCTTGTGGATTTAGAGGGCTACAGACTGGAGGAATGCTTATGGGAACCCGCCAAGGATATCCTAGATTCAAACCTCGTCACCGCCAATCATAGGGATCACCTGCAGAAGCCTGGGCCTGGTCTTCGGGGTCGACCGTGACACCTATTTCAGCCTCTAGGAAACAGCTGTTGGGGGGGGAGGGGCCGTACTGTCACGCCCTGAGGGGCGGGGAGTGTAAATAGTCCGTGAGGCAGCACGGTAGTTTGGCCTGGTGCCAACCATTTAAATAGTTCACTGTGTTTGCTCTGCGCTGTAATGTGCTTTTGATGCACTGTGATGTTGCGTGTAGTGTGTCATGTTTATTGTTGTTTGTAACACCTCTGTGTGTGTATGTGACCACCGTGCATATTAGGAGTGAGCAGGGTGGGTGTGTTGCAAGCGCGACTGGTACGGGCGCAATAAACCTGTAACTGTCCCAGTGTCATTTCAGGATGACGAACTTGGCGACTTGCCTTTACAGTAGGACACTGGCTCTCTGCTCCCCCACATTATAAAAGAGAGCCAGTGCACCATACTGAGCATTCCTCTCACCCAGTCTAGCCCGTGTTGTCCTAACTCCACCTGTCTCTGCTTCACCTGTTCCTGCCCGTTCCTGCCCTGCCAGCCCTTCTTCTTCATTCTTCATTCTTGCCCGGATCCTGCGCATTCCTGCCCTGCTCACTCTGACCCCGCCTGTGTCTGTCTGACCTGTCCACCTGCCCAAGCCCCGCCTACTTCTGTTCCAACCTGTCCATCCTATCTGGTGTTCCTGTTCCTGGTTTCATGTCTACTTGTCGGACGGATTGCCCTTGGCAACGGAACATTCTGGTCTACGACTACGTCTCTGCCGATGCGATTTCGATTTGGTTGTCTATGCTCAAATAAGAACCATCGGTCTCCAGCATTGAGGTCCCCTGTCATCTCTGGTCTTCCATGATGACATTACTACATTAACCCCTTCATGAGCTATTTATGTCTGTTGATTACAATTCCTTTGAAAATGAAAGACTGTTAAAACAACAAATTTTGACAATAGTAAAACTGAAAAAAACAGTTGTTACAATGAAAATTAGCAATACTTGTTTACAAAAATGATCAGGCAGTATAGCGTTATCATCTTTTCATACATATTTATAGATATAGATAAAATAGTCCAATTGGTGTAATTATATAGATGCCAGAGTTTATTCTTATGCATATAAATAGTCTTCTTACCATTATACTCACTCAAATCTCTCAGTGAAACTGCAGACCATGGAGAGAGGTCATACCAGGGACTCCTTAATCATGACTTCTGCTCTGTCATACGAGTCAATGATATATGTCCTCCTTTGTGCATCTATGTGCTAGTTTTATGGGTAGCGGGAAATCAGCCAATATTGTTGCTGAGCACTGAAGTTAATAGACAGTAACATGCTGCCGCAGTCAAACATGCTCAGCTTAGAAAGGAACGGACAAAGTTGAACACATTCAATTAAAATTAAACTTTTTTTGTTGACAAACTTTTTACATAGTAGAAACTCAATAGAAATAAATTATTTTTTCACACAAACATAAAGATAAACAATCCTAAAGCCAATTTTCACTAGTTTTACAGGAATAATTATGCAAGATTGGTTCCTGTCGCCACAGCTGCTGATAACACCAGGGGTCTCATTTGTCAAAGTTGCATATACAGAAAAAGAAGCCCAGAATATACATGCACAACATTTCACACAAAATCTGGGATTTATTGAGTGAAAAATGAGTGTATTAACAGAAATTCAGGGACAGGCATATGCAACATATTGGATGAACTGGCGAAAGACGACCCATTGTAAGGCAGGTTCCTGGAAACAAATCAGCTAAACCATCATCATTGTTTTGTATAAATAGGAAATGAAAACAGCTGAAGAATGAGTCCATGAAAATGACCCATATTGTGTTTAATAACAAATCCATGTGCCTTTTGGGCTTTGGGTTCTCTTTTCCCTCTGTATTCAAAGCAATTCTGCCAATAAGCAAATATGCCAAACCAATAGATATGGAGTAAATGCTTTATTTAAGTATTATTATTAACACTAACTGAAAGTTTACAATGCATTGTTGATAAAAAAAAATGCCCAAACAAACTTATATGCTACTGTGTAGTTTGTGATGTATTATTCCAAACCAACTGCTAGTCACTGGCACTAAAAACATACAAAAAAGCATAGAATGGTTACCAATTAAAAAGTGTACTGGTCAGGTAATTCCCTTAGGGACCCCTGATCTAGTGTATTAGTGTATATGTCGTGTGTGAATATATGGGACACCTTCCATTCCGTATTGGTTCACATTAGAACATTTCAAGAATAAATGAATCATGGGCAGAATTTTATTAAGAAACATACAGGATTTGTTTGTCTGGTTTTAATTCTGCCACTCTGACGAAATTCGGAATTCGAAACTCTGCACGACCCAAATATTTTTGTGAGTGGGGGGACTTAACAGGAGTGGGGGGGATTCTGGATTAAATTGGATCTCATTTTACCTGTCCGGGACCCCTGACCTAGTGTATGTACGAGACAATGTGTACAACAATTCAGCACAAATTGCACCCCGTGTTTGTTCAAAGCAGCTCTTCTCTGTCTGTCTCACTCATATACTGTGGATTAGACCTGTAAGGGCACATTACTGCGTTTGAACGTCTTTTTTTAAGTGAAATAATAGTTTTTTTAATCAATCAGTCTTTTACCCTAATTGATTTGTCTCATAGGCGTTATAGCAGCCAATAATGTAATGACTGCCAATAATGTAACAACATGCCAATAACATAATCAATTTTTTGGTTCTTAATGTAATAAAAGTCAATAATGTAATAAGTGGCCAATAATATAATAACTTTTTACATTATTGGCATAAAGTTAAGTTATTGGTTCAGAAAATGTACTACATTGTTGGCCAGTTATTAAATTATTGACTTTTATTACATTAAAAATGGAAAAAATCTAACATTATTGCCTGTTATTACTTTATTCCTACAGGTGTGTTGACAAGGCAGATGCCACTTTTGCTGAATATTCGTCTATATTTCCATGCGATTCTTATATAAATGTATTCTTATATAATTGTATATTTATTGACGTTTTAGATCACAACACTTATTTCTAAATGCATATTAAATGTACAAAAGGGGAACAACATCATTGTCAGAACTGGGGACCACTGGACTGGGAAGCACTTATAACAAGGAGTAATAATGTTGCACAACGAGAGGCAGCTGGACTGAATCACAGAAGCGCATGAAGATTAATACAAAACAGGCGTTTTAGGGCTAGACTGGGGAGGGAAACGGGACAATCGGCTGGGCAGGACATGACAGGTTGGCCAAAGGAACCTGGATTTTCACATGGCAAGTTACTACAGTATCCAGTGAATGTCTGATTCTCTGGTTGCCAAATAAAATCTTTTTAAAAGGTCATACATCAGAACGAGCAGCATAGAATGAAATCATTAAGCTATGAAAGTAACTGTTTAGAATGTCTTTCAAACTGACAATTAACAAAAATTAGCAATGGAATGAAAAGAATGAAGAAATGTCACATGGAACAAGTATTAGACACCTTAACCATTTGTTCTGCATTCAGCATAAATCAGATTTTTTATATTTATTACAAACACCATCAGAGCTGCTATGCAAATAATATGGTTTTTTTTTTAAAACTATGTGTGATTTTTTTAATGACTGAAATCTGAAAGACTTAGCAAAAGTATTGGGTATCTGAAAATAAACAACAAACGAAACCTAACAAAGGGATCAAACGATGGGAGGCAATAAAATGAAACGAAATTGCCGAAAGGCGTTATGGAGTGTGTTTGCTCATAGCCTCGTCTGACAGGAAGCATTCTGCTGCCAGGTGTTATACTATCGCCTGCCTAATTGGTCAAGTTTCAGGTGAGTCAAGCTTCAGCCGCAGCCTTTGGGGAAGTGGATAATGGCGATTTCCCCCATTACTGCCCTCGGACGCCACAGGCACCCTATTCCATTAAAAGGAAAAAGTACCGCAGTCATAAAACTCTTGAAGAAAATCTCTTGTACTCTGCACTGCAACGAAAGTAGACATTTCAAAAGAAATGAGTCATACAAGTCAGCACTGTGTTTCATAGTAATTCTATTTGATTTTTTTTTTATATGTAATTTCTTAATAAATGATATGTTACCTATGTTGCATAGGCTGGTCAAAATACATGTTTCACTGTTGCCTGCTGAGTTTTTCTATTTAAAATTTTACAATACAGAAAAAGCTAAACTGTGTGACTAATCGTGTTATATTACCACTCCACTTCAATACATCAGTTCCTTTTGGAGCATTACTGAATTGTTCTATGTTTTTTTCAGTTTCCACAGATTGAGTTCGTGTAAATATAATGAAAGGCAATCGTAAGAGCTTCTTAGCCTCAATTAAAGTGAGATAATTCCATTCTGTGTTCCCACAATCAGGTAAAATCAATGAATCCCACGTGAGAGATCTCTGAGCAGCGACGAGAGGCACACAATGGATGTATTCCTCGCTATAAAATATCCTCTCCATAGTGTATAAAGTGTTTTAAATACTGTATGTGTATGTAATCTCAGTATTACTGTTGAAATGTAGAGATCACTGGGGACAGATCTGAAGGGAAGAAATGTTAGTATGATTAGTGCTGTAAGTGTATTATCTGATGTAAATTCACACTTTCAGGCTTCCTCCAAGTATGCAACATGCACTTAGAAAAACTGACAATATCGTATGACCGTACTGTATGCGCATGTATGTGCCCTGCGATCAACTGGCATGCTGCGTTGGGTGTACCCCAGCCCTGTGTCCTGTCCTGCCTGGTGCAGGCTCCAGTCCCCTGAGCAGGTTATGCAGTAAGAAGATGGATAGATTGCAACTACAACAATTTCACTTCTAAAGCAAGAATCATTTGCACCGATGCCTGTGATCCTGCAACTCGACATCAGCAATGATTTCTGTATGTCCCCACATGGATTCCTAGTTTTATTGATGCAATTTTGATTCAGTTGATCAACAATTTTACAGCTACACGAAACTGCAGCTCAACTTACGTTTGATACATAAATGTATTGTTAAAAACAACCCATGTCCAGAAGAAATATCAAATCATTACCATGTGCATTGAGCTGCGGAATTGTTAGCTCTGTTTCACAGATTCCCATCTGAATTGAGAATCAGTAATGGAGCAAAACCTGTCAGCACACGTCTTCCTCAATGATACAGACCTGCTTATGAATTCTCTGAGGTGTAAAGGTTAACAACTGTCATCAGATTATCCATTGATTTCAATTAGTCCTGCTTGCTATTAAACAACCTTTGACAGTTTAAGATCACTGCTTAGTATTGATCCTTTGCTTGTTCCATTATATTTGATTGGCATTGGGGCACTGTGAGGTCTGAAAACAGATTGCTGTCTTCACGTTTTTTTCATTTACTCAGATGGATTCCAAGAATACAGTTCAGTCTTAGTTATTAATAATGTCACAAATCTATGATTTGATATACATTTGTAAAGGTTAAACCTCAATAATGAAGAAAACAAACGAGCACTATAAATGTTTGATTTCTGAAACAAATACAATCTCTAGATTATAAAACTAAAAAAAAAGAAAAACAGCTTTTTCCTAAATTTCAAATTTAACAAGCACATTTTACAATTTGAAGTAGTTAACTGTTTACCATATATAATATATGCCATTGTATGTAATGCATGCAGTTATATTTATTATAATATTTATAATTAATAAAAAGAGGTTTTATTAGTCATTTAATATTTATTATTGTAGCACTATAATGTTTTTAGTGTATATTGCATTGTCAAAGACTTTTTAATCTGTGTACCAGCTCAGTAATGGCCCTAGTAACCCCTATGTGTGCTGGTGTTTGTTCCAGCTGACTCCTTAATTAACTGGCCTTGATTTATCCATTGATTGAATAAATAGCACAATTCAAATCACGTCAAATTAGTTTAAAGCACCCACTATAATTCTCCAACCGTGTTAAACCAAATTTGTACTGGTCGAAGCATACCTAATGGGAGTATTCAGTACAAATCACATTTGATTGAGACGATTGGAGATTAACCAGTGCATTGAATGGGTACTTAACAATGAAAAATAATGTGTTGCTGTAATATTTTATTTCCCTATAAATATTAAAGTCACACAATTTTTACTGTTAGCATCACTAAATATTGAATATTCGAGTACTAGTTTGCAGTAAAGTAAAAATGGATTTAAGTGTACGAAGTTTAATTAAAGTAGCTCTTGTGAATCATCTGTCTTGTTTGTTATAAACTTAATATATATTTATATTTATAAAATATTTTGGGGCTCACTATGATAGTGTTTCAAATTGAGAACTTTTTAATCGAGTCCTCTCATATTTGTACTTTTTAAAATAGAAACCCCGATTTTACTGACTAAGGGAGTCGAGGTGCCATCATCTGTAGGTCTATTGCCTGTTCTGCCCCAAATTCAGAATATATGTTTGAAGTGCTTATGAGGTTTATTGTGCAGGTCTCTGTCAGTGATAAATGCGATGCTCTCCCAGTGCTTTCTGCAAGCGACCCTCTAAAGGCCGTCCAGGTTTATTGGTGGATTTGCTGACTGTCTCTAATCTAGTTGTCCCCACTGATGGAATTATTATTATGAATTTTAACATTCATATTAAAAACCAAAATCTTGACTATATTCAAGCCATAGAGCTTTTTCTCCCACTAGGAAGCTGAGCTACACCGAAATGGAACCAAGGTGTAAAGTCAGCTAAAGAAATGTGTGAAAATCGGTTTTTCTCCACCTCATTCAAGAATGTGGAATAAAGTTCTTTTTCAAATGGTGACTGAACAATGTCAGAGTTCAACATGGTGGGTCTTACTTCTGCAATCTTTATTTTCAGTTTTTTTCTTCTTCTTTAAAGTTAAATGCTTCCTTATAGAAAATGCTGTGTTAATCTATGGTTACCATCTGCAAAAAGTAGCCATAGAGTGAAAAAGGCATAAAAAAATCTGTTAAATGAATATATCTCGCTATTTCCTCGAGGGGGTGGGGAGAGGGGCATTTGCTGAGTGCAGGAAGAACATGCAAACACACCAATAGTCTGGCATCTAATATTTCACATCCTGCAGTTACATTTGTTAGGAAAATAAATTTGAGTTACAAAAATAAACGAGTTACGAATTATTCACAACAGTCTAGCTACTTAAAATTTGCAGGGAAGCTAACAAATACAACGGCAGAACAGCAAAACATCATCTATGGAAAAGCAAAGCCAGTTGATATATTTGCTGCCATACGAAACAATACGAATGGGCATAGTGGCGCCTCTAAAAACATAATGCTAAAATGCTAAAGATAAAAAAGCATGCCTCTAGTATACTGAATACTCTAATTTAGACATACCGTGGTACTTCAAAACTCAAACTTTAAACCATTCAAAATTAAATCAAACAAGAAGAGCATATACTGTACTAAACACATCTAAGCACATTAATCAGAACAATCATTTGTAAAGTGAAAAAAAATAAATGTATCCAAACAATGTGTGAAGTTAATTAAAAAAACAATGTGTCCTCCCCCAATTGTCCGCTCTTTCCGTATGCCACGCCCCCTTCTTAACCGCGTGTGAAATCCCCGTGTGATCAGCTGTTTCTGGTTGTTTTCATTAACCCTTTGTATTTCGTCCGCGTTTCAGTTTGTTTCCCCAGTCCAGTCATTGTATTGTCCGTCTGCGTTTTGCCTGCCTTACCTGTAATTAAACCATGTATTCCCTGATACCCTGACGTCTGAGCATTTGTCTCCATTCTGTCCCCGCTCAGTATGACAATATTATTATAACTAAATGCATTAATGGTTTATTCGTATGAGTGTGCCCTGTGTTGGGCTTAGCCCCCTGTCCAGGGTAGTTCCTTACCTTTGCTCATTGTTTCCGGGATAGAGGCTCCAAACCCCCCGCGACCCAGTGGGACAAGCGGTTTGGAAAATGGATGGATGGATTACTGTTACTGTCTATCATTGTCTGAATGTATTTTTGCTGAATGTATTCAGCTAGTGTAAACATGCACGATGCAGAGCAAATGTGAGGCTGAGACTGAAGCTTTACCCTTTGTTTCCGTTGACAAACGTATGACTCATTTCCCCGTGCGTACAAGTCATCTTGGTCGGCTTTCACAGTTTGACTTCTGAGATTCAGGCCGAGCTCCAGGTATTTTTTTTTTTTCAAACTGATTGGTTCAACTTTTAAGAAATTTGAGTTCTAAGGAGTTGGAGAACTGATCGGTACCACTGTATTTGATCTGGAAATATAGGCAAGTATAAAATTGTGATATCAGTGGGTAGGTCAATGTAAAAGATCCTTGGACTTCCCTTTGTGTAAAGTTGCATTATTGACAAAGAATCAAATGTCAACAAATCAACAAAGCTTTATGTCATACAATAATGCCTTCTTAAATTTCATTGAATGTTAAATTCTTATGCCATACAGCATCCTACTACACTCTTACAAGAATGTGTACGACAGGCACCTATCCTGCTTATGTTGCTACTTCACACAACATTTTTAGTCATTTGCAGCTGTTGACTGCATAAATTACAAGCTCTAAATCATCTACTTGTTTACTTGATTATATACCACAAAGCTAATGAAGGAGCTGCTCCCTGAGAAGCCCGTGCCACTCATAATAAATTCATAAATTCATGTCTATCCTCTGGATGTGTTCCCAGGCCTCCAAGGATATATTTATAGTCAAACTCAAGAAACCCAGTACTCAAGAAGCCCAATTCGGATCCTAATTCTCTGACCACCTACAAGTGTAACAACTTCCATTTTATGAAAATCTTATAGGAATGTAAGGCATTGCAATTATTCACATTCTTGCAGTCTGGTTATGTCTAAGAGATATTTTATGCTGTCAGCACTATACCACTGAAGTAATTCGATTTCTGTCAGCTGGATCGAGTACTCGTACGTAATTCACTTTTAACATTCCATTTCGCCAGATTCCCTTTACGCAAGAAAAACATATTTTTGCTGATATGGAATAGGTGGTCTACCAGTTTAGGTCCTAAACTTAGAATAAAAATATTCTGATAATCGGACAATACCCCATCGTCCCAATTTTTAACTTGGAATCCAATGGCATTATGTTTTCCCCAATCCACTCTCCCGTATTTCTTGGCCCAAATGATCCTAATTATACTCTGTAAAAAAAAAAAAAACAAAGAATATAAAAGGCAACAGCGCTGTTGTAATGATATATTATAGTCTAAAAAGTACTTTAAGGCTCATGTTCAGATTCAAAAACTCTCTGACATAAACACTTCTTTAAGCATGTCTATCTAATGTCTCCTGAAGCCATTCTAAGCACAGGATGGACTACAAGCAAGCAGCCAGAGCCATCACCATTACCTTTCTCAGCAAGGCCAGAGCTCGGTATTGAGTGTCCTTCATGTCCTTCATTATTGAAATTGTTAGTCATCCACATAACTGCTGTTAGTATGTGGGCTGGGTCATGTAAAGGACTGCAGGTTACAGCAAGGTCTGGACTTGTGCAGCATGGGCTGCATGTTTATATTATGATGCTTTGAGGAAAAACTGCAGGCAGCCATTGCAGGCGGCTCCCCAGTTATGAATGAGATCCATTCCCTAAGTCTGGCTTTAAGCATTTGTAGGTAAGTCATAAAAATAAAAATGCAGCACATAATAAGAATAATAATTATGCAGCGATAAAACTACAGCATATGATACAGTACTGATCTTTTCACGTGCATCATGAAGTAATGTGTGCATTCGTCATTACAAACCATTGTATTTAACTCAAGTTTTTTACTAGACTTTTTATTGGGGTTTATGGTAGTTTTATTAGGCTTTTTATTGGGCTTTACGAAATGAGAAGGACGAGTTGTCCGTACGTCAGTCGTCCATAACCCGCAGACGGCCTGCATGCTGAATGGCGGTAAAAGCTGCAGGCACATCAGATGTAGGGGTCTGGGACACCCACCGCACTGCCCTCTCCAGCTCGTAATTAATCACCCGTAATTGATTTAGCGCAATATGCTAATAACATTTTATCTTTACTTTATGAATCTTGCGGCAGTGCGGAATGTTCACGTTCGCAGCCAAGTGTGTTCGGATGAGCGATGTACTTTGGCACACGGTCCCCCGCTGCACTTTGTGCAGGGATCCTGTGTTTTATTGTCGCTGTGTTTAGCCGCCTGGTATTTTCTCTGCTCCAGACAAAATTCCTTTGCCATAAAATTTCATGGTGCAGGTTATCTGACAGCTGTAGACCGAGCCCCATTACTGTTTGCTTGCGAGTCGCTCATGAAAAGCCAAGGCATTATGAAACACCTACACTGGACATATTTGTGTGGCTTTTCCTCAGTGAAAAATCTGTCTCATCTCCGCTTCACTATATCAACAGTGAAGTTCTAGAAATATACGATTTCAGGTTCTCAAATCTATTGTCATCCCAAAGACACTGATTGTGCAAATTAATGAGCAGTAGCACAGTCTTCACAGTCTCTCTCTCTCTCTCTCTCTCTCTCTCTCTCTCTCAAAGGCTCTTTTTTCCTTGGATTTTCACTTTAAACATCTATGCTAAGAAGATGTATTTTTCCAGTAAAAAATGAAAAATGGATTATAATAACGGATAAAGGGAATCCCAACAGATAAGCTAAATTTATCACAAACTGAGTTTATCATAAATTATCTCTCCAGGTCTTTCTTGTATGCGTACATGAAGATGCATTTTAAATTGCTTCAGAAAATAGGATAAAATACATGTACGACATAACAACAGATTCCATATGCTCACAAATTCAGTCCTCATTAACAGTTGTATTTTAAAATTCATAAATTTATACCTTCGGGATGTAATGTTAATGTGCAGTTCCTGTTATGAAAAACATTAAATACTAGAAAATCCATACTTTCTCTTCTTTCAGATCACACCATACTTCCAGGCCCTCTCCTCTCTTTCAGTTGGGTCCTCTTGGCCCTAAATTTAAGCACCACTGACCGTAAGGAGACATCTAGCTTGCATGTCTATCAG
>JAABNY020000040.1:6947603-6959398 GCA_015164015.2 Brevimyrus niger | reverse complement strand
TGGGGTTACCCTCACACGTTTGGGACCATGGTTCGAGTCTCCACTGGGGTTACCCTCACACGTTTGGGACCATGGTTCGAGTCTCCACTGGGGTTACCCTCACACGTTTGGGACCATGGTTTGAGTCTCCACTGGGGTTACCCTCACACGTTTGGGACCATGGTTCGAGTCTCCACTGGGGTTGCCGAATTGCCCAGAGGTGTGAATGTGTGAGTGAGTGGCGTGTGACTGTGATCCGTGATTGGCTGGCGCCCCACCCTGGGCCATTCCCTGGCTTGCTTCTGGGATATCCTGACCCCCATGACCCCGCATAAGACAAGCAGGGATGGACAATGAATGAATGAGACTTAAGTCAGAAACAAAATTATAACAAAATTATGTCAAAAACCATCTGGTCACGTGTAACATCTCCAAAAATAAATGCTTGAATCTTCTCACTCAATATATGGGTAATCGATACACTACTAGCCAAAAGTCTTTGCACAGCACATGTTTTTACCCCATTTCCATTTATATCATAAACTGCAGATTTTAAAATCCTTATTAAGCATTTGAAAGTTGAGTGAACAACTATAAGTGAAAATAGTCAAATAAAACAAGATTCCTTTATAACATGGAAAGACTATGTAACAGTTCATGTCTGACATCCCATTACCTGACTGTGCCTTGTTGGCATAGTCAGATTCTAGGCTGTCCTTTAACTTTAAATGCACTGGTTAACTGTTTCTTCTCATGAAACAGAACAGTATTTAATGTCCCTAGTGGAAAGAATACTGCAAAATTTATCTGCAGTTATAACTTCTAGATGAGGTGACTTTGATGAATGAAGTACTTAAATGGTGAACCTAGCTACTGTAAATCTATTTGTCAGAAAGGAGTATTTAGTGTATTTTTAGTAAATGTTAAGTGAGCAGCATGCAAATGTAGAAAATCTCAGTGTGTGCAAAAAACTTTGGACTGGCAGTGTATATGAGATATTGACGTGTACAGTGCCAGTGAAAGGTTAGGACACACCAGTCCGCTTACAAAGAAGAGTAATTGGGTCACATCACATAACCTGGCCAACTGATCTAAACACAGGAGAGATGGTTTTGGGGGAGTTTTACCAGAGAGTGAAGGGAAAAGGGGCAGATGACTGCTTGGTATATGGTGGACCTCCTTCAGGACAGCTGGAACAGCATCCCAGGAGGCCGCCTCATGGAACAGGTGCAGAGGAGACAGCAGGGACAGCCAGTCCCAGGCGTTAAGGGCCTTGCTCAAGGGCCCAATGGTGGGATCACTCTGGTGACCATGGGATTTGAACCGGCAACCTTCTGAGTCCCAATCCACTGAGCTGCCCCCTCCCCCAACAACTTTATGTTTCATTGTTGAATACTTTATTGGTCAGTGCACTATTCCAAAAAACTATTTAAAAATGTAACGAATAGTATAAATCTTTCTATGGGTGGTGTCCAAACCATTGGCTGGTTTGGTATTGTTGGAATTTTGTCATGTGATATTATTGCTACTTAAAGCTGTTCTTATAAAGTTAGCTAGAAATCGATCCAACAAGCTTTCGCCTGATAATACTTTCTTTGAAAACTACTAAAAAAATTTTAATAATAATGATAAAAATACTATTAATTTTGGACCTCTTTAGAAAGAGGAAAGTGCATCACTTTATCTTACTATAATTCTTCTGTTCACAAGTCCCCATTTTTATGTATGATTTCTTTCTGTTTTTGTTTGTCCTCCCTAGTTTCTAGTTGGTGCATGATGAGCAGAGCCTAATCTGCATATAATGACAACTAAAGTTCAGTAGACATTAATGTGCTCGTAGTATGATGACAATCTATCAACGTTAATAAGCAGCTTGCATTCACGAGTCCCATGCTTCAGTAGCAAATGTGAATGTTGCGAATGCACAAAATAACAGAGGCCTTTATGAATGGTTAAATTTCGGATAAAAGATATAGATTGTGATCAATGTGAGTGATTCTGAGATAAATCTGTTTACATAACTACAAAAAAATGTATGCATGATATTAGAAACCTGTTTTGATTTCTAAGCCAAACAGTGACAAAATTTGAGTAATAATGCACGTCCTTTAATGTTTTAAATGTATTTCTTTGTTGTCAGTAGTTGGCCAGATTCCACCGCATGCGTTTATGACAGATCTTAGAATGGGATCTATGGTGCCTTTTGCATTCCCCTGTATGGTTTGTATCATACAGACCTTTACAGAAGAATAGGCAGTTTGTAATGCCTGAAGAAATAACAGGCTGGCTAAGTTGCAGCAAGTGTCTGGCAGCAGCTGTGTTCAATTCACTAAACCGCAAGACTTTAACTAGCCCATGATATCCTGTCTTTAGGGCTTAATTCCCCCAGGGACACAAAGCCCCCCCCAATCAAAATAAACTCATTTTTATGCAATAACATAGTTCTCTGCCATCACCAGCAGAAGACTCAGCAATATAAAGGCAAATCGCATTAATGGCTTTACTCTTGGACGCCTTTTAAAATATCGCTGACGTATAAACATATTTTGACAATTAGAGCCCTTGCTGTTTTAATAATTGTTCCGTATAATGAGTAAGTTCATACATAGTTCATACATGGCATGGATTGCCTACCTGAGATGTACACTATGGAGATAAGTACTGTGACACACCTCTTAATCATTGAATTGGATCATTGAATTCAGGTGTTTCATTTGGACATTGTCACAGGCATATACAATGAAGCATGTACCTAGTCATGCAGTCAGGTTTACAAACATTTGTGAAAGAGTGGGTCATTCTGCAGTGCTCAGTGAATTCATGAGCCATAAGGATGTTTCTTTTGCAATAAGTCAGTGAAATTTATTCCATGTTATGTATCCCACGGTCACCTGTACATTATTGCAAAGTGGAAGTGTATAGGAACAACAGAAACTCAACCACAAAGTAGCCAATGGTGTAATAAAGTAATATCAGGTTCAGCAAGTGCTGAGCCATATATGTAGTATATAAATTTTGCCAATGCTCTGTTGACTTAGTAACTGTAAAGTTCCAAACTTTCTCTGGCATTAACCCCAGTGCAGAATCAGTGCAGAAGAAGCTTCATGGAATGGGCTTCCATGGTCCAGCAGGTGCATGCAAGTCTCACATCACCAAACAGAAAGTCTCGGATGGAGTGGTGTAAAGCACGCCACCACTGGACTCTGGAGCAGTGGAAATGTGTTTTGTGGAGCGACAGATCACGCTTTTCTGTCTGACAGTCTGACGGACGGGTCTGGGTTTGGCGGATGCCAGGTTCCCTTAAATTTGTTGGGGGAGGGATAATGGTGTGGCAATGTTTTTCAGGTTTCAGTGAATAAAACTATTTATACTTCAGTATACCAAGACATCTTGGACAATACTATGCTTCCAACTTTGGAGAATGCCCCAGTGCGCAAAGCAAGGTCCATACAGACATAGCTTGGTGAGTGTGGAAGAGCTTGACTGGCCAACACAGACACCTGAGCTGAACCCCACCTCTCATCTTTGGCATGAACTCGAATGAAGATTGTGAGCGAGGCCTTCATATCCTACATCAGGTTCCTCACCTCACGAACACTCTTCTGGATGAATTAGCAAAAATTCTAACTGACACATTATAAAATCTTGTGGAAAATTTTCCCAGGATACCTGTTGCTGCAAAAAAGACCTGACCTCCATACTGATGCCTTTGGATTTTGAATGGGGTTTCATAAAAGTTCCAGCAAGCGTAACGGCCAGGTGTCCCAAAACTTATTACCCATATTTTGTATCTCAGGGAGAAGCTTCAGGTAAGAAGCTCTGACACAAACGTAACTATGGCTTTTGCGCTACGGCTTGTTCTTGTACAAGAATGCCGGCCGAGAGAAGACCCAGGGATGCAACTGGGAAGTGCACCATTACACCAGCTGCAAGAGCCTTGAATATACGTATCGAATCAAAGTGCGCTGAGCAAGCCTGCAACAAATCTGGTCACACAAGCTGTCAGCTTCATCATTGTTTATAAAGAGGATTAGTCATTCTGGTGAGAATAATTGAGTTAGTTGGCACAGGGTTTGTTTAGACGCCCCTTTGCTCCTTTTCATGTGTACTGACACATACTCTGCCTATATTCACCCACACGCCGGCTTAATTCTTTGAGTGATATTTGTGGTTGTAAACGCATTTCTGCTTTGTCAAAGATTCCTAGGATGGAGGCGGAATACTTAAGTATTCAATTATGCCAGCCAGGGAATGTTTTAATATACAATCAGAAAAAAAAAACAAAAAACGAGTAGACCATATCTTTTGAAAAAGAAAAAAGCCCTTAGGAAGAGGTTTTTCATTATAAAAAGTCTTGTTTTGCAAAACTAAAATAGCTCATTGTTTTAGCGTAGGTTAGAGGGCTATGTGGTCTCCAGGTCAAATTTTTCTAAAATTGTTATGTAATTACAAGCGTAGTTAAGACTGGAATGTAAATGTATTTTGCCTCTTAGTGCTTTTTATTGGGTATTTAGACAATGTTTTACTCCAAGGACTTGTTTACAGTTTTCTATTTATCTGTTAAGAAAACTCCCTTATCAATTTGTTCACAGCACTTGCCTCTCCCTGTCCAGGTTGATCTGTTGCTCTCTGCTGTTTTCTTACCAGCGATGGGAACATTTATATCAAAAAAGTCCTTTCTCTAGGGGACATAACAGGCACGACACTGGAAAGAGTGGTAAGGAGGTCACTGATGATGGTAAAGAAAAGCTCGACGTGCCTTTTCCTCGTGTCGAGGCCAGATTGGCCCATCTCACCGCTCCCAGTTGCTGCTATCGCCATTAAGATAGACCTTCAGTGGTGGGGCTGAGAACGGCTAGTTGAATAGCTGCTTGATAACAGCTTCATTCTCAGTGTAGGATTGTTGCTACTCTAGGGCTTTGACTCCTGCACCTTAGGTTCCCCTTGTACAGGTTTGATTACAGATTGTAGCTGCTGCTGATGCTGGAAAGTCTTCCGTGAACCACTGGGGAGTGCTGGGGCGCTCAATTCCCCTACCGTTTCATACTGGAACCAACTAGAGAAAGGAAATGTTGCTCTGCTTTGCTTGGCACTGTTGAGATGAGGATGGACTTATCAGTTGCTCACTGACCGTGCCGAATGTCAGTATCCGCAGACAAAAGCTACTTCTTTCTGTGCGGCATCAGCAGAGGAGATAAACATGGCTAAAGAATTAAGCTCCTAACAACAAAAAGGCAAGTATAGAATGCAAAAAGGAAACATGTATACCTAAAAAGAAAATCAATCATTCACATGGAAATGAAATTGTAACCTTTTTCAGTAGTGCTTTACAACACTCATAAATCTGTAGTTTTTACTCATCACATTTTTTCCACAAAGTGAAGTGTAACATCCCAGCATTTTCTGTTCAAAAGAACATATCAGGTAAAACGCTTGAATTTTAGTTAATACATCTACCCTCTCTCTCTCTCTCTCTCTCTCTCTCTCTATATATATATATATATATATACAATTAAATGCATCACAGAAAGTTGTGATTAGATTTTCAATCAGGTCATGGCTGGCTTAATTAAATTTCTATTGTTCTCCTATATACAAGGATAGAAGGTCTTAACTGACCATAATTCTCCCTAAAATAGAACACGTCATAATACCAAGTTTTCTGCATACCAATACAAATTTCAGCAATTACACACTTTGTGTAAGGCAACTGTTAGAAATTATAATTGATATTCAACTATAATTGATTTTCAATATATATGCATTTCATACTCTTTACTGTTGATTTACCAGAGTAAAAAAAACCCATCTGTGCAGACCAATTTCAAGCAACGTCTGCATGAAGGACACGCAAATGCTTCTGACATACCTGTCAGTCCCCTCTCTATCTCATTGCTTCTTTGTGTCCAAACTATATTAGAATAGCACCAGATTTCCCATGTTTCATGGATGACTCCAGTAAAAGCTCTGCTGTACGAAAGAATATTTAAATCATTGCAGTCCTCTTTGATGTGGGTGCTTCTAAGCAAATTAATAATGCAATAATTGCTGCTGATGAGACAATTACTGAGAGCTGGCTTACATTGATTAACATTCCCATTCTGTGGCCTTCCAGGCTTCTCCACTAAAAGCACTAGTATCCGGATGTAACCAAGCCTATACAAGAAGAAAAAATGGTGAACTTAAGTCGCTGTAGAGTTGTTTGACTTTTGCTGGTTCACAACATAAACAGCAAGTAAATACAACATCAGAGAAAGTGCCAAGAGACAGGGGCCGACTGGCAACCAAAACCAGCACAATGTGTGTTGCCGGCGACCGGGGGGAGGCCTTGGTATATTTTACTTTTGCCGATTGCAATCAACCAGTTGGCCACTGATGAAATAAAGCATTGTCAAATTAACTATTTCTGCAATTGATTTGGAAACATGCCAAGATAGAAATCGAGTTGTGCATCCCTGGTATATGTGCTATATAATTCCGGGGTTGGGGAAGAAAGACTTGAACCCAGGAAAATTCCCCATCTTACCCATGGCCAGTCCACCCCTGCAAACAAGAGTACCTTCAGTCCACTTAAACATCCTAAATGTTCAATGCATGTTCAATAAATGTATTTCAATCTTACCAACACTGTGTGATACTACAATACGCAATTATTCCTCTGCGTATTACCTGTGAAATTAGTCAAAGCTACTTAAAGAAAGTATTGGCACTGATCCTGTATAGTCCAGCTATTGGAGGTCACAGTAATCAGGAGGCATAGGACACAAGGCAAGGTGCACCTTGAAAAGGAAAACAAGCCCCCCTTGGGTGCATACACACACTGAGTCAAACATTAAAGGCAATTTGGAGCCATCAAATCTCTTGGACCATGTCTTTGGAAATTTAAAAAAAAAATACCCATAGGAAACAGCAGTGCATATGCACTCACAGAGCTCTTGACTGGATCCATGAATATATGAAGTGTTAACATTGCCAGCTGACTCATCAGGCATCTCTATATATCTCGATCCGAAGCTACATTTTGGCAACAATGCTTCATATTAGGGTTTTCAGAATGAGTCACATTCTATACTGTTGTTAATTGACCATTCATTTCCGTTCGAAGTGGGGGTATTATTACAAATGTTTATCTCTTATTTCTTAATTTTCAAAGCAACCAGCTCTTTGTAAGTATTTTAGCAGATACTGATAATTATTCAAAGAAGCAATGACTGTAATAGGTTGTATCCTTTTCATTCTGATAAACTGTTGAAGTCAAAAGGAGAAATGTGTAATTCCTTACCCAGAACAGTGAGGAAAGAAGAATGCCAGCCCACAGAGGTACTTTGGTGAGCTGTTTACGTCTTTGCCGGGGTGTAGTCAGAAATGAATGGATAGAGGGGCTAAGTCTTTACTGGTTACTGAAGGGATGGCAAACTATTAATGTCTTTATAGTAGAGCTAAAGAATATTTTAGGGCTAAAATAGGTCTAATGACCCCCCTGTGTACCCTAAACCTAACCCTAACCCTAACCCTAACCCTGGGTATAATGTTTTGTGTCAGATTACTTTTCAAATAGTTTATTTAGAAACACAGCTATTTTACTTTTAAATATTTTGAAGCTATTTAAATATCAAGTCCAACATTCTGACATCATTCACAAACATTTCTAAATATGTAATATATATTCAAAGATTTCCAGGTATCTTTGCAGAGGACTGACCTTACACAGGCCTACCAAAGAACACAGTAATCAATGCAATAAACTGCTGTGCAGTATTCCAAGTAGGGCTGGAGTGGCCATCTGGCATGTCATGCACTTTTCTGGTGGGCCAATGGGGTTGTGCTGAGTGAATACCCCCCCCCCCCCTTAATTTTTCTTGCCAGAATGTATTTTTTACCATATGTGTGGTAGGCCAGTATGGGCAAAAGTACAGAGCTGGTTTTTAATCCCAGTCCAAACCTGATTCCAAGGACTCACTCCAATAATTGCCAATCATTGAACGGGCGGGAAGGGGGGGGGGGCGCAATTACCCATAATTTCACAATACATTTATAAAATAAAAAAAAAAAAAAACAAAAATGATTGCATATTATTACCTTACAAAATGTTTCCATGCAGTGACATCACTTATTGCCTACATACTTCACTCCTATCCTAATGTTTTCATGCCATCAATATTGAGATCAATTAATTTATTCCCCACATATAGCCCATCCAACTGTCAGCCTGCCTTCTCGTTATTTCATTCTGTGCAGCATTCTGGAACAAGCTCACACCTGCACCCTTTGAAACTGACAACTGGACTGCAAGAAATGTGTGGAAATTGATTTTGTTGCGAACGCCTCGACACTCTCTAACTCTAATCAGTAGAGATTACCTGCGAAACATTGATGGTATCTCTACAACAAATGCTTACGAGTTCACCAATTACCTCTAATAAAAGACCTGGCTGGCCCACGCTATGTGGAAAGAAACATAAGCATACTTCGTGCCTCGTCTGTAAATATCTTCAGGAGAGAGCCGTGTTGTACATACAAGTCTTCCTAATTATGCTTTTGAACTTTTTCGACCAAGACCTGTCTCGGCATCAGTGTCATAACCGGCCGTTACGAAGAGGCATGATGGATGACGATCCCCGTTGCGGCTACGAGGAACTTTAATGCGATTCAGAAAACATGAAACAATGGGACCACGAGGGCTCTAATGCAAGGCAGGTAGGCAAAACAAGAACTAACAAGAACTAACAATGGCTAGTATTAAAACACGAGCAGCTCTGAGGGAGCACGAGACACCTGCGATGACCAATGGAGTAACAGGGCTATGCCAGGCACAGACATACCCAGATAATGAGGGCTAGGTGTGGGAAATGTTAGGGCTATTACTAATTATAGATACTAGGGACTCGGTGCTACAGGGAACAGGTGAAGATCGTTAACCGGGACTAAGAATGAAACACTGGAAGACACTAAGAACACTGGTGAAACAGGACATGGCTACAAAAACTAGGTACAGGCAGGGATAGCTAGGAAGTAAAACACAAAACATGGACCGGAACTGAAACACATGAACACAACAGCTTAATTAACTTGGGGAAAACGAACCAGGTAACACAATTTGTAACATTGTTGAGGCTGGCCTCAAACTCACTTTGGTCAGGGATGCGCAGAACTCAGCTGCGCAGTCAGCCCATTCAGCCACACTAGGGGAGCAGGGAAAACAATAGGGACAGTGAGATAAGCTAGACCTAGGGACACAGAAGAAAAATGGGATGGCCAGCGACACCTGCTGGCCAAACGGGGAGAAGGCGGGCAGAACTGGACAAGACAAGGACTAATCCTGACACCAGAATCAACATATTACCGAAATCTCTGTACCAATGGAATGTTTTATGTAAATTAGGACAACAGTGGCATAGTAATCTCTCAAGCTCAAATTTTCTTCATAATGCATAATCAAATGAGTTGTTACACTTTAGTGTTCATTTTCCCCCCTTATTAGCTCCCCAGAGGAGTGTGCAGCAACACTTGTTTAATAAATGAGCCCTTGAACTAATCAGAAAGTACAGGAATGGAACTTCTAATGAATATGACATTGATGAATGTATCAGGACTTTAAAAATTACTGTCAATTTACCAAGGATTCTGTGGCAGCCGGATATGTAGTCCCTCTTATTTAAATCCTGTCGTTGAAGGAAACTAGCCTGCGAAGTCACGCTAACCTTGTTTGTCCTTGTCACTACCGCTTCTTTTCATATATTGCTTTTTGCTATTTGCTTTGGTGTTCTGCATAAAAGCAGATATAAAATCTCCACAGAAGAAAACATTTATATATCAGAGGCTTATGTTTGCTTTGTCAAGATCTTAGAAGTGCTTTAATATATAATTGTCCTCTTTATTTATATATTTCTACACTGGGTTTATCCACGATTGAGCTCTGAATCGGAGAGGGTGCAATTATAGGTTACGTGAAAACTATTTGACTATTCTAGGAATATAATAAGAGCTGGACCACTTTATTTTCAGGCAGATTAAAAGAAAATGTAGACCCTTTTGCTGTTACTTAAGCACTAACATTTGTTTTTCAAAAAAAAAGTTTTTAAACAAGCTTTTAATGCCTATCTATCAAAACAACTGAGGATGCATTCTACTTTTTAACAATAGAGATATCTTCTATTTTATATTGTTTTGACCTAGTTTGACTAATGCCTTTATTAAATTGATTAATGTCTTTTCATTAAAATGCTTCAGTGGGTGCCATCTTCATCGGGATATATTGGGAATGGAATAATGAATTTTCATTATCGTGATCTTTAATGATATTCTTACAGAGCAACAAAACTGCAGTCAAAGGAACCTAAAATGGAGACTCCCGCCATCTTACTACCAAGCCATACATGCTCCCGCTCCTTGTCCTCATCAGCTACATAGCCCATTAAAACCTAACCCCTGCCCTACTTTGAACTTTTTGGTTGACACATCTTCAGCTTCCTTTTTTACAACCCCTTGTCTCCGAAAACATTAATTGCTGTGCAAATCGAAACACGCGCTCCAGCTTCTAATACTTCCTCTAGCCTCGTCAAGCCTATAACTTTGCCCGACGTCTCAAGGAAATCGGTGAGTGCGTGACACGTGTCTCCTGCCTTCTGCTTTCAGCTCACGACTGAGGCTATTCTCGTCACAGAAGGTGTGAGAAATATCTGTCCAGGGGCTGACCCGGCGTACAGTTCTCCCAGCATGCACCTGTGTGTGGTGAGGCTCCGATGGGCCAACCGAAATGCTGTCAGCTGTGCCCCAGTTTAATATTGAGATTTTCTGTAGTAGGTTCTTGAAATTAGACGTGTGAGACGGAGATAAAACAGGCAGAGATGAAACATCGAGGGAGCAGACGCCCACGTCTCAAAATGGCAGCACATTCATTTTCCCAGTATTAATCTTTATTTTGGCTTTTGTATTATGTTATTTTCCCTTGTCTGCCATACATTACAGTGAAAGGGAGATGAATAAGGACTATCAGATATATTTCATCTATATAGTCTGTCTTGTCAGCATCACAAGGTAAACAAGTCAGAAAACTTCCCTGTGACTTGTCTTGCTAAAAATACATTTAGCGAGTGGTTGCACTAATTACCATCCCACCATGAAGTAAAGTATTTGTGTTTGACATTTTTTTTTCTCACAGAAATACACACAAAGGGACACGCATGCCTCTGTCGCACACAGACTTTCAGGGCTGCTGAGTGTCAACTTGATTTCATAAAGCAGGAGAAGTTGCACGGGGAGCTGGACTTGATTTAACAGCACTCCACATGTGTGTACACACACAGACCGGTACTCGTATCTTTGTGGGGACTGTTCCCAAAAATGGCAACCTTAACCCCTACAAGCCCTAATCTTAACCATATGTAACCCAACAAAATACAAGTCTTTTGAAATTTAGAATTTTTTTCATCACAGTCACAGATTTTAATGAAATTGAACTGAACACACACACACACGTATACACACACACACACACGCACACATTTGGGGACAAATCCCATTTCTAAGAAGTGAGAAGTCACCCATGTATTATTTCTGGTAATGCTTTACATTAACTACACCTTCATTACAACAAGAACAAGAACAACAACAACAACAATAATAATAATAGTAATAATAATAATAATAATAATAATAATCTGCATTGACCCTTGTGGGGAACTTCTCCTTGCTCTCCATGACGCAGTGAAGGGCAGCCAGCCACAGCAGTACCCATGAAGCTGGGGGTTAAGGGCCTTGCTCAAGGGCCCGTGGACATAATCTGTCAAAGTCGGACTTGAACCAGTAACCTTCTG